>QMIH01004189.1:0-21865 GCA_003987875.1 Clarias batrachus | reverse complement strand
AAGTATTCGTGGGCCTTTCCTACAAAGGACCAAACAGCCAAGACTGTGGCTTCTGTTTTGTGGGAGAATCTGATCTGTCATTTCGGATTCCCTAAAAGAATACATATTGATCAGGGAGCCAATTTTGAGTTTCAGCTGGTGAAGGAGTTGTGTACCTTAGCTGGAGTGAAATCCCGCACTACACCTTATCACCCACGGGGAAACCCAGTAGAGAGATTTAACCGAACTCTCCTGGATTTATTGGGAACCCTGAGTGATAAGAAGAAAGAACAGTGGAGAAAATATGTTCGTCCCCTAGTGCACGCATATAATAGTACTAGGAATGACGCCACTGGCGAGTCTCCTTTTCTTTTAATGTTTGGACGCCAACCGCGTCTTCCAATTGACCTTTGCTTTGGGATTAACCCGAAGGGGTACAATTCAAGAACTCATACTCATTATGTCAATGAACTGAAGAAAAGACTGAGGTACGCCTATCAACTGGCTTTTCAAAATGCTGAAAAGAAACATTTGATGAATAAGGTCAGATGGGATAAGAAAGTTACAGCTGCTTCAGTAGGTGTTGGTGATCGTGTCTTAGTAAAGAACGTCAACATTCGAAGAAAACACAAGATCGCAGACCGTTGGGAATCCACGGTTTATRTGGTCRYAAAGCAGCCAAATGTAGAGATTCCTGTTTATGTTGTCCGGCCTGAGAATGAAGATGGCCYKGAACGTATTCTGCACAGAGATCTTTTACTTCCATGTGGGTTTCTTCCAGTAAGTCCTTCTGAGGATGAAGTTCCCACTGTTATAGCAACACGTCCGCGCAGGGTTCGTAAAACTGATTTGGAAGAGGAATGTTGTGGTGAAATTTTGGAAGCTGAGAGTCCAGAGGTGTCTCTGAGTCCTTATGTCCCAGAGTTTCAATTGGACACAGCACCACAAGATGTCTCTGATCCCTCTCGGAATTTGAATGTGTCAAACGAGCAAGAAGTTGAAATGAAACCAGTTGACTTGTTAAGTGAGGAACCTGAGAGACAGGTTGAAGAGGACTGTGAGACAGAARTTCAGCAAGATGATTCTTCTTTAGTGGAGAAAGATGCTGATGTATCTGTACAGCATGAAGGGTTGAGTACGGAAGAGAGATGTGATYCTTTTGTTGGGCTGAGAAAGTCCCAAAGAGAAAAGAGACCCCCAAGTAAATTGAAGKATTATGTTGGTTGGAAAGCCCAGTGTGTGCGGCAAGGTGTAAATGCAGAATTCCAACCTAACCACCTCAGTCAAGTACTTGAAATGATGCAACAGGAGGTGAGAGTACAACAAACTCAAGGTGAATTGCTGTTTAGCCTCATGGGCAATGTATCAAATTAAATCATATAAACTAAGAGTAACTGCTGTTTAGCCTTAATGGTCAGACAAGTAATTAAGTATCTGATGAGGACATCAGAATTTTGAGCAGGGGAGGATGTAACCCACTCAAATATTTGAGAGTATAGAAAACCCCTTTCAATATTCTTTAATAACTGAATATATTATTATCATTATTCACATTTGTTGTATGTATTTTTTTACTTGATGTATTGTATTTTCAGGTGTATTGAACTAATGTGAAAGAGAAAAGTGAGGTGGGTTTGTTTGGTTCTGTGATTTACTATGAGAGAAGTGTGTCGATGGTTGCTGACGTCACTTTTGCGCCAGCTCGTGGTGATATATGCATTTCGGCTCGCGCTTAACTTTATCCATCTTCGCCATTCCCTTCTTTAAATGTATGCCTGAACTGTTTCATTGCATTAGCTCGTGCTTGTGTGCTGGGAAGATACAGCGTGTGATTGACTAAATCATACTGTCTCATCGCGTTGCGGTCGTTTGGATTCGTGCCAGGAGATAGACGCGTTGGAGTTCTCTACGGATGGATTGCACAATCGGAGGACTCGTTTGTTCTAAGGACGGCAAAGATTCTTCATCGTTCGTTCAATGAGGATTCTGTAGGCATTCATACACGCACACTGACTGAACTGAGTTCGGCATTCATTCAAACCCATTATTCAGCATGCTCGTGTATTTCATTTGATTGCTTGGACGGTATATATATATTTATTTATTGTTATTTTCATCTTCACTTGAAATTGTGAATTAACAACTTAACAAAGATTGGATTAGAATGATTTGAAAATATTTTCTGTTGAATATCTGAAATGGTATTGTAATATAATTGCAGTTGAAAAGAGAAAGGAAAAGAAAGAAAACAAGGTTGCTGAATACAAGCTATTCATTAAACCTGATTTCTGTGTATGTGTATTCATTCAAGCAGTTGGTGACTAAACTGAAACAAGTGCAGACACAATTCATAGAACCAATTTTATCTGAAATTCTGTGTTTAGTGTGAGACCCCGAACCCGAGACTCCAAATACTATAAATGCATATGTATGTTTGGTGAGCTCAGACCCTGCAGATATTTTTCCTCCTTTTGATTGAAATTACTCCAAGGACCGGGTTACACAAACATAAATCTTGAACGCGCAAAAGTGAGTTTCGGTGCGCAAAAAAGAGTTCGAGAGCGCGCGCGCGAGAGAGATTCAGCGTGCAAAAACAAGTCTTAAAGCGCGCGCGCGAGAGAGTAGTGCACTAAATATAAGCATTAATGAGTACATGTGAATAAGTACATTAAATAAATTTAACTGAAAATATACTGAGACTACGGTATATTACAATTTGTATTCTAATGTATACTTTCTGTACATTTGTACAATGATTATTTCAAGCATATATTTTTTAAATATATTAAAAATAAATTGAAAAAAAAGTTTAAATGAGTGTACTTTGGAAATTAGACCAACCTTTCACTTAAAGTATATTTTCCTATAATATATTTCTGGAAAGTGTACTATGATACAATTATTTAAAAGTATGTTTAAAGTTTAATTCCAAAATTTGGAAAAAGCATTATGTAAGTATACTTTTTATATATTAACTGATTGTACAACTTTTTAAAAATATATTTGCAATGTATTATTGAAGATTTCAATACATTTGTAATACAGTAAAGTGTTTTTTTTTTTCACTGGGAAGGAGTGCTCGAGTAAATTAACTTCTTTTAGTTGCCACAAATTTCAAACAAATTATACACCAGACTTTGGCTTGTTCAATGTGTAAAGTTGCGAACTTTGATTTCATCAGTGCGCGCTGCCATGTTGTATCTCGTATTTCCCACGTGTGAGTCACAGAGGGGCCGTCGCAGAACTACAGAAGCTCGTGGTGACGTACCAAAGTGAAACTGTAAAATCGATTTTCATTTTTCAAAATCAACATAAACCATAAATTCTAATTAACCGAAAATAATGATTAAATCGCCCAGCTCTAGTTTCAAATTATCATGCTCCATATGTGCTCCATATGTGCATGCGCCAACAAGAAATGCACGCTTTAACGCGAAACTAACATTTTACACTAACATTGTATATCTACAAAACATTTTAGATTACATATTATACAGTTTTTAACATTGAAGCAACACATTTGTTGAATAAATTAAGTATTATTTCTGAACATTTCAAATAAAAATATCTTAGTTCAGTTTACTTTTTATACTTTATTTAGATAACTTTTCATAAGTTGGCTTTTTTACAGTGTGTGATAATGCAGTTTGAACTGCAGACAATCAGAAACGTCTGTAAACAGTAAATGATGTTTAAGATTATGAACACACATTACTGTGGACAATAGATAGCATGTGTATACACATTCTCACTGTGTTTATTTGTTGCTGTGGTTTTAATTTTTTTCAATTGTTGTGCAGAGTAATGCCTAGAGTCAGATTCAGCAGCCTGCAGAAACAAAGAAAGTACACAGAGATAATAAAATATTAATCATAAATAAAAGATAAATCAGGTAAATAACATATCTAACATATATACTAGATGATTGTGATCATGATCTAGAAAACATCATAGTATCTATACGTTTTTTTCCAGATGTTTTATTGAGCTGGAGTGAGGATTAAATGACATCATAAAGCTTTTGTTTATCTGAGAACCTTGAGGATTTCTTTTTTTTCTTTAACTTGTGTGCTTTCATTCTTTCTGTATTTGTCAGGTGTGATTGGTCACTTGAATAATAATAATAAAAATTATTATTATTACAGAGAACATGCAAACTCCATGCACACAGGCTGAGAATCGAACCCGGACTATGGTGGTTCAAGTGCTAACCACTAAGCCACCATGTCGCCTCTCTTAAAGCATATTTGCTGTAATTTATTTGTTATTTGTCTTCAAATGAAATAAGTTTTGTGTTTTGTTAGTGGTTAATTTTTTTTTTTTTTTTATCATCAGAAAAAATACAAATTTAATGATTTCTGTTACAGGGTAAATCAGTATAATCATTCTAAAATACTTCTAAAATTTACCTCATTATCTTCTGCTGCAGCACCTAGTACAACACATGATAATTATTATTATTATTATTATAGGAGCAATCATTGACCTGTGTGAGCTTTTCTGTGCTTCAGTATGATAAATATCAGGACACTAAGAAGAATCACACTCACTGCACCAAACACCACAGTCAGCAAGAAGAACACAGCAGGAGAGTCTGAACCTTGAAGAGAAACTTTAAAGAAAACATTTCGATCAATAAACCTGCATTATATTTTAATTTAAACATGTACAGAAATCTATGCTAGAAAAAGAAACAACC
The DNA here is from genome assembly GCA_003987875.1 of Clarias batrachus. NCBI lineage: Eukaryota > Metazoa > Chordata > Actinopteri > Siluriformes > Clariidae > Clarias > Clarias batrachus. The sequence continues at coordinate 17,187 of QMIH01004189.1, read as the reverse complement.
GACCTGTTGCTTTGTCCTTGGAAAACGTAATATTTACATCTGAACAAAGAAAGACTTCAACATTTCAACATTTATAACCTCAGTCATCTTAATCAACTTTTACAAAAACTATTGTCTCTGTATAAATTTACCTTTCACATGTAAGGAGGTCGAGTTACTAAAGTTAACTTGGTTCAGTTCTACATAGCTGCAGTAGTAGAGTCCTGTATCAGAGACATTTACTGCAGTGATGGTGAGAGACGTGTTCTTGTCATGAACAGACATCACTATTCTCTYAYTCTCAGTAAAGAAGTAACATTCTGCTAATGAATMWGGTATCATAAATTTTTTACACCCAATAGGAAGTGGAACTGAATCACTTGTGTGTTTAAACCAGAAGATGTGTCCTGTATTAGTCAGGTCATGTTGGCACCAAATAGTGACTTTATCTCCAACTTCTGCCTTTAAAGTTAAAGAGCACAGAGTCTCTGAGAGCAAACCTGCAATGCACACACATGCACCTAATATATAACACAGCACATATTTTATTTTCATACAAGAAATATTATAATAAATTAAGCAATATTAATAAATGCATTTTTTTCCTTTCAAAATGGCATATTCTCAGTTACGTTACATCTTAGACAAATTATGTTTCTTTCTATTTTTGGAACTTGCACATTTCTGAATCATCAATTTGTTAATTATACATTCATGTAATAAATAATGTACATAAACTTAAAAAGAATTTATTTAAGTCCATCATTAAGATGATTAAGACTTACCCATGACACAGAGAAACACATGCAGAGCTTTAACCTGGAACATTGTGTATCAGCCGAGAGACAAAGAGGAAACGGTCTGATGGGTAAAACTAATGCTGGTGTATCTGTGTGTGAGGGGTGTGGAGAGATACTGTATGCAGCCTATAACACCTAGGAAAAACAGAAGAAACAAAACCTAACCTACATAACATGGATGTTTTTTCTTCCACCATTCCTGTAAAAGATTATCTGACATATACATTGTATCATTCAGATACAATGTCAAGTTTACTACAAACATGAAAATGTATAAGATGTAGAGATTGGTGTGAAAACATTAAAATACATTTAGATATTAGATGTTTAATATATATGTTTGAGAAACTACACAAGTTTATTTATGTTAATTTATATGTATTATTATTTATAGCTTTTGTAAGTACCCTGGATGCCATGCATTCTGTACTCTAGATATTATGTTACTTGTACGGTAAGTGTAGAGCAGACTGTGTTGCTGCCTCACAGCTCCTGAGCCTTCTGCGTTTCATCCAGGATAAAGTACGCAATATACACCATTTTAATATCTGTCTGTATCAAAGTTTTTCTTACACCGAATATTTCATTAAGTTGCAGTGCCGTACTCTCATAGTGACGTTTAACAGAGCAAAAGACCTTTGCTCAGTGTTTATTGCACAGTGACGTCAATTTAATTATGCAAACAAATTATATTAATCTATAAACATTTTATAATCCACAATCTGGAGAATCTAAATGTGTTGGATATATTTAAAACTATTTGAAAAAAAAAAGATAATATATATTTTAAATATCAGTGGTGTGAACTGGTCTCAAAAAACAGTTATAAACTATAAACAACAGGTATTAGAAACAAAATCTTTCTTCTTTTTTTCCTCTTCTTCTTTTTGCAAAACCAATAGTGAAAATCGTGTGTATGATAGCAAAGCAGCCAATAGGTTAAACCAGATGAACCACAGATGAGTGTGTCAGTTCTCACAGTTCAGATGTAGCCTCATACGTGCAAACGTACCATGTGTGAGGTCTGTCGTCAGAAAACAGTCAAACGATAAACATAAGCATGGCTGCCTGTGTTCAAGCTAAAACTTGTGGTTTAAGAGATGGCCTCTAATAACTACAAGACAGTTGAGATGATACAAAAATGTAGCTGGCTATAAAATAATTTTATTATTGGCCTCGAAAAATTTGGAACATAAGCATTCAGTACTAAATATCCTATAATGACAAGGTAAAAATGTTTTTTTTTTTTTTTTTTCAGATTTTGTTCCTTTGATTCAGTCCTCACTGTAAAAACTGAGATTGGGGTGAAGTAATATTTAATAGAAAATATGATTAACATTTACACAAATAAAAAGAACATTAAGCTTAATTCAGCAAATTTGAATAAACATTTAATTTATTTTACTCAATTTTGTTGAAAATTCTTAGACAAAATATATTGAGTAGAAATTAAGAGAGGAAAATTAAAGTCACAAAAAAAGGATGGATTTAACTCAAAAGACTCTGATTGTAATTACCTTCCACTTCTGCCTCCATCACATGGACATTGCCCATAGGAGCTTGTTGGATTGCCTACATTTCAAGTAAAGGCCTCAAGGTAAGATGATTTGCCCTTATTTTTAATGAATACATTTCTAGTAGCAATGTTAGTATAATGACATTTGACAGATTAACATTAGTTAAAGTCATTGCACATGAGCTGCCAAAATTACTACTATAGTTAACAAGTGCTGAAAGCATCTTTAAGTAACTGAAGTTGTAGTGTCTTTACACTCAAAAAAATAACTCGTTGGTATAACTTAATATAATTATGACACACATTTCCACGCATTTGAATGATGTTAGTTCAACTTAATCCATGTAAATGGAACCCAATGGGAAAATTCATCTTGAGCCAATGAAGTCAAATCATTTTCATTTGAACCATCTTGTAGCTTTAGCTTGTAAGTAATGTTATCTTGTTGAGCCAATTAATTTTAAGCACTTAATTTAGACAACTACAAATGTTTATTTATTCTAAAATTAATATTGGTATGTTTGACCAAAGGAAAAAAGGTTGCTTCATTGAGTTTATTCAATAACATTGTTACTTTTACATAGTTATCTTAACTTACAATAAATTAAAATTTTAACACTATTAAGGTAATAATACAAGTCTAAAGTAAAATAAAAGCAAATGAAAGAATGTACAAAAAATGAACAGCCTTCTTTAACAGTATAAAGTACATTTACTTGAAACTAAAAAAAGCAGCCAGCACTTGTTATTTAAAGGAAGACTAACATTTGAAAGCAAAGTAACATTTTTACAATGTTTTACTTTTTTTTCTAACAAGAACATGTTTACCAAAATTGAAATACGGTCTTCACATTTCAAAATAAAACTTATCTTTAATTATTACAAGAAGTTAAAAAAAAATATTACAAGTAAAAAGTTAAATAAAAGCATTCTGTCTTTAAATTAAATTATTTACAAAAATATACATGGGGAAAATATAGTCTTCTTTAGTGAACTATACCTTCTAAAAAACTAAAATTAACAACATTGCAGCTATTTAAATGAAGATTTAAAGATATCACCTGGTCAGCACTGGGAAAAAAATGTGCTGCAACAACCAGTGCAACATTATGGAAAAAACATAGGTCCTGCCTCTTAGCCCTTGTCTCACATTACAGTGCCTATGAAAGGAGTTTATTTTTTAAGACCTGGACTTGACAGCTTGTTAGCATCAAGTTCCATAAAAATCTTTTGAAAAAATTAAAATGTATCTCTCAGATCCTGGGGATAAGCCAAGTTTAAACCATAAATTAGACCAACCATAATAGAACATGCATTAGCTACACTGTCCAAGGTGAAGTACTTGGATGCCTTCGATGATGACACCAACATCTTTATATGGGTCTGCAACATCTTCCCCATTATGTTTGATCGCTTAGATTCCGAGAGTAGTGTTGCTCCGTCCTAAAAATGGCAAGTACAAAACAAAACAGTTACCAACAGATCAAGGGTAAAAATAGGAACTGGTTTTAGAGAAAAATACTACAATTTTCTTTAAAAAAAATGTAAATAGCTTACCATGTACTCCTTCACTAGGTTTGAAGGACCTTCATTTAGGTAGACCACTACGGCTTTCAGGATGCATTCACACTTTTTTCAATGGTAATGCTCTAATCAAAATGAAATTAGAATTAGTACTTTTTACTGCACATCTTCCATTTATGTAGTATTACAGAAATTATCCCACTGCTGTCTTTTACGAAAGTCAAGTGTTTCTATTAACAAATAGTCTCAAATTAGAAGCAATGATGGGGAAACACATGTACTGTATAAGCGAGACAGGAAGTCATTATTTTCTCAATCTTGTGTTTTTAAAACTCCCCTACATAAAATGTTCATTTGGGTCAATTTGTCCAGCTATTTCTGTTGTTAAAATGACGGTCAATGGCGAGTTCTTTTTCTGAAGCGTCAAAAGATAAAAAATCATCAGCTTTAGAACAGAAACTCACCTTTAACTTTTATTTTTGTGTACAAAGAGTTGAAAATAACAAAATATTTAGATTAAATATTCTTTAGACCTATTATGAATTATTAGAAATGGTGAAAAGTTTAGGGAGCATACCTGATCCATAACTGACAGGATGTCTGTGATCTTCTGGGTGGCTGCTCCTCCTTTCTTTTTTCGAAATTTTTGAGGAGCTGGGAGAAGAAATTATCAAACTGACCCATGGATTTGGACACCAAAGGAATTGTTGTAATCCTGCTGAATTCCACAGATACCTGATACAATTTCGGAAAAAAAAAAGAGAGAGAGAGAGAGAGAGAGAGAGAGAGAAATCAGCGTGCTGATACATTTTTGACAGGGCATCATTTCCTTTACCAGCACTCACGGATAACATACACATTTACTATAAATAGACAAACCTGAATTACATCTAAAGTACTTCAAATCATAGTTTAGACTTATAACGACCGCCAAGTAATTAATCAGCTGACATGGTATTAAAGACATCTCTCTCGCTCAGTAAAGAGTGCAGGCCATCTGTTCTAATATGTTTTAATTTGGGTGATGTAATAAATAACAAAGTTCAACAACTATAAAATATCACATGCAAAAAACAAAAATGTATCTACAGTAACTTTAATGTTAAAGTAGACAAGAGTAATATGGAAACTTCATGACAATTCTATACACAACACGGTATTACAAGTGAGTAATGATTCAAATGTTCACAGGCTCAATATAAATGCATAAAAATGTTAAAATCTCACCTGTCTGTCCAAACATGTTCTCATTTCTCTGTTTTTGATTCTCAAAAAAAAAAAGCCGCCGATCTAAATGAGCTGAAGAGCGACCGTTGTGGTTTGTTCCTTTTTGCGGTGTTATCCAACTGCGCATGTGCAGATTTTACTCCACCTGTTGACCATAATTTCTTTCTTTGGACCAACAGATGCCATATTTCTTTTTTTTTTTCTTTTTTTTTTTTGAGTGTACAGAAGCAGGCCAACGATAGATACCATATATATATTATCACATATAAAAATATGTACTGGCCAAAAAAAACAAATATCTGAGGAAAAATGGTGTTGACCTCCCTCAGTCAAAACGGACAAAACTGCAAGGGGGGGTAACACACGTAGACAAAGTCAATTAACTTTGCGCATGTGCAGTTTGATGCGTCTTGCTCTTCTGTTTCTTTAGCGTTTCATGAACGCTGGCGTCTCGCTCCTGCCACCTGCTGTATGCATGAAATGTTGACTTAACATGAATAGTTTGTGATTAGACAACATATTATGAATTTGTAAGGTATGTTGAGACATAATTACATAAACCTGAATCGAAAAAAACATTTTAAGTCAACAAATACAATTATTATGAGTATACTGAAAATAATTATATTATTTAAAGTGCACAACCTGCCTTGTTAATTTTTTGAGTGTACCTTTAAAAGCCACTTAGCTTGCCAGTGTTAGTTATTTTAGTTTTACGCGTGGTCCAAACTTTTGTGTTTTTGTATCCTTATAGAAACAGATCCACAGTCTTGTATTGTGAAGATTTATTATTTATTTTCAAATGAAGCTTGGTCCAGTACCGATTGGCATTTAAAACAAACAATAAATCCGTTCTGTTTAAATAATTACACATTTCACGTTCCTGTTCCACGGGCTACGGTCAAAAACTTATCTCGAGCTACACTTGGCAAGCACTTCTTCCAACCACTCCAAACAAACAAAAAACTCTCTCTTGCGCATGCCCAATAATTATAAGCCACCTGCTGTCCTAAAATAAACACTGCACGTTATCAATATTTAAAAATAAAAGAACATGCTAAACAATTTGACTTGCTCTATACAAACTAACAATATATTGACCGCAATAATATCTAAATTTACACATCAATAACCAAACAATGTATCCACAGTATTCAGTGGCTCGTACAATTCTGGCCCCTAATTTTAGGACTGAACGGCATAAAATTACTTAAAACATATTTACACAACAAGAGACACGTCAAAATTTACCAAACATACATGTACAACAATGTAGTAAAACACAAATCTTTTTCTTTTTTTTCTTTTTTTTTTGCAACTGTTTTGCATATGAGAGGCAGAGATTCGCCTATACTCCTGTACATTATTTAAGTGTCCAATTTACAAATGAGGCACAACTTGTTTACGGGCCTTTCGATGGTGCTGAACTTGGTTTTGACTAATACTTTACGAACGAATCCTTTACTGTCTGGCATTGTCTGCACAACCCTTCCCATGAGGCATGATCCACTTGGAGCATTGTTGTCCAGAATCATCACAATGTCTCCTGATGCAAGATTTTGCTTGATTGTATGCCATTTCTGACGCTCCTGTAAGCTGGGCAAGTACTCCCTCACCCATCTTTTCCAAAACAAATCGGCGAGATACTGCACCTGCCGCCAACTTTGCCTAGAATAGCAATCTTCTTTATCAAACAATCCTGGAGGTACGAAAGGGTGCTTCTTTAACAAAAGTAGATGGTTTGGCATTAACCCCTCAAGGTCATTTGAGTCATCTGATGAAACAGTTAGTGGTCTATCGTTAAGTATACCATCAACCTCACACATTAAAGTCTGTAAACGCTCGTCGTCTACTGTTTGTTCATGCAGGACCAACTTCAGCACCTTTTTCACTGATTTTACTTGCCTCTCCCACACTCCACCAAAGTGAGGACCTGCAGGTGGGTTGAAAATCCATTGCACTCCCTTTTGTGCAAGAGTATCTTGTATCTTGGCTTGATTTCACCGTTGCATGCTTAAACGCAGTTCCTTTTCTGCACTGACCAAGTTGGTGCCATTATCAGACCTAATGATAGCAACTTGACACCTTCTGCACATAAAGCGTCTGAACGCGTTTATGCATGAGTCCCTGTCAATTGTGTGAGTGATCCAAGTGCACAGCACGAGTTGTCAAACAGGTAAATAATACGCCATATCTCTTAACGGTGCTGCATCGTCTTTTAGTTTCTATGGGCCCAAAATAATCGACACCTACGTTGGTAAAGGGTGGTTCGTCTGGAAGTAGCCTATCTGCAGGCAAATCCGCCATTTTCTGACTTTGAAATTTAGCTTGGTATTTCTTACACAAAACACACCTGGACAGGAGTTTTCTCACTGCTAAGTTGGACGCAGGAATCCAAAACCTCTGCCTTAGCTTTGAGAGCATATGATTTCTGCCTGAGTGCCCCACCTTTTCGTGTATGTCTCTGAGAAGTAGGGTTGTTGGATGCAGCCCATTTGGCATGATGATGGGATGCTTAAAATCTTCTGGCATTGCGGTCTTTCTAAGCTGACCACCGAGTTTGTTTTAATTGGGAATTTTCCCTTTTTCAATGAGAAGATTTCCTCCATTAAGCTGTGATGCTGGCAGTATTTTATTATCTCCAATTCTGCATTGTTGAGATTTTTCAACGTCAAATGCTCCTTATCCAGGGTCATTTTATACTTCTGCATTTCTTTCTGTATGTTGCTCATTTGTCCATCTGCATAAACATGCTGATGAGTTGCAGTTTCCAGCTCTTGATGTTTTTTGCTTAACCGTAGCAGATATGCTTTGATTTTGAGCATCCATGCTATAGCTCTTTTTAGGCGATGCCAATTGTCGTAATGATTCATAAACTTGTCAATTACACCCGTGGTATCGATCACAGCTGCACAGTGCACATTTACTATTGCTCTAACCTCATTCCCTTCTTCTGAAAGGTTTACACTTTCCCTTTGTCTTGGCCATTTGTCTTGAGGATCCTTCAGAAACATTGGTCCTTTTATCCAACCCTGGTTGTCCATTGAATTGCTTCGCAGTCAATCCACGAGAGGCACAGTCGGCTGGATTATCTTTTGAGTTAATGTATCACCATTGCTCCACTTTTGTTATTTCCTTGATGGCAGCAACTCTATTAGCCACAAAGGTTTTGAGATGCAATGTTTCATTCGTAAATGTACTTCAGTACGGCGGTACTATCTGTCCAAAAAACAGAATCCAGTAGTGTTAATTGGAGCACCTTCTGTAACATATTGTCCATGTTTACAGCCACTGCTGCAGTTAGCTCCATGCGTGGAATAGTGGTTTGTTTCAGTGGGGCCACTCTTGCCTTTCCCATTATAAATGCACAGTGTGTCTCCTCACTTCCATTTGTCAACTTTAGGAATGACACAGTCCCATATCCAATCTCACTGGCATCTGAGAAATGGTGCAACTGCACTGTAGCAATATGACAAAAACCATCAGGCTTAATACATCTCCTTATCTTGAAGTTCGAAAGCAAGGGCAGTTGACTAACCCAGCTGGTCCAGAACTGCATGAACTGGCTTGGAATACTTTCATCCCATGACAATTTTTGTTTGCATAGTTGCTGCAAAAATATCTTAGCCAGCAGGATAACTGGAGTCAAAAATCCTAATGGGTCATATACAGAGCTTACAACCGACAAAACCCCTTCTTCTTGCCTTTTTACAGATGTTAACCCTGAACTTGAAACAGTCTTTCTCAATGCACCATAGCACACCTAGTGCCCTTTCAACAGGAAGAGCATCTTTAGCTAAATCCAAGTCTTTGACCTCTTTGGCTCTTTCCTGCTCTGGAACAGTCTGTGAGAATGTCCTACTGTTGCTTGTCCATTTGGTAAGGTGAAAACCTCCTGAGGCGCACACAGATGTGAGCTCTCTTCTCAGAATGATCGCATGTGATTCACTGCTAACTGATTTTAAACAGTCATCCACGTAAAAGTTTTTAAGAACTGTGTTAACAGCTTCTGACGATGCTCCAGTTCTGTTATCTTCAGCTGTCTTCCTCAAAGCAAAGTTGGCACAACTAGCAGAAGAAGCAGCACCAAACAGATGCACCACCATTTTGTATTCCACCATTTCTTGTGTCAAATCTCCTTCTGGCCACCATAGGAAGCAGAGCAGGTCTGTGTCCTCTTCTGGAACTTTCACCTGGTGGTACATGGCCTCTACATCTGCCATTATTGCAACATAGTCCTGTCTGAATCTTGTTAATACTCCAATAAGAGTGTTTGTAATTGATGTTCCTTGATACTTAGCTGCACAATCAAATACCACCCTTTCTGCGGGTGATACACTTCATGGTGCGGGATATACCACACTCTGCCATCCTGTCGACCCAAATGCTCCTGTGGCACTCTGACCGCATATCCCTGATTTAACAGTTTACCCATACAGGACCTGTACTCTTGGTAGAATCCCTGATCTTTGTGTAGTCTTTTCTTGAGACTCAGCGCTCGCTGCACTGCAACACTTTTGTTGTTTGGCATGCTGACCAGTGCGTTTTTGTAGGAAGGTTAATGTAGTAATGTCCATTGTCATGATGAATAGAACTTGACACTAAGTTGACAAACTGCTTGTCTTCTTGTGACATTTCTAGCTTGTCATTGCAACAATGCTCTGGAAAATCAACCTTATATTGCTGTATTAGAAGCTTCTCCACTGTTTCCACTGAGATCCGGTTTACAGAAACTGCATGCTCTTCTTCACTACATTCTCTAAGTGGTCCATTTACAGTCTATCCCAGCTTTGTCTTTATGGCATATGGGTCATTCCTTTGGCTGTGAATGACATTCCATGGCTCAAATACTTCATGCACATTGTTACAGAGAAACAGACCTATTTTGGCATCAATGTGCGGTATTTTCACTTCTTGAACATACGACCATTTTTCAATATCTTTCTGCATCTGAATGTTTTCCTTTGTCACCGGAATGCTCCTCTGTGTGAAAACGGTTGGCAAGTCAATAAAGTGATCTTCATTTAGCCCACAAACTTGCAAATCCTTGATGAGAAAATTTCCCACCTGCTTGGTTGAACCCATAGTAGTTAATATGAGTTTAGTCCCTTTTCCCTGGAGATTTAGCTGACTTGCTAAAGCATCTGTGCAGAATGTTGCCGAACTGCCAGGATCCACAAAAGCATAGGTTTCCACAAGTTTATTGCCACTCTTTGCTTTGACATAAACTGGAAGAATGGTAAGAACACATTTGTGTCCAGCCCCATTACCACACATTTCTTCCTTGCCCAAATTCACAAGTGCGCTTGAAACAACTGTTTGCTCTGAGTTGACTTTATCCGGTATCTTTACACTTGTACATTCAGATACATTCTCTTTTCTTGATAAATGAAACACATTTGGGTGTTTTTATGAGCATATTTGACATGTCATTTTTCTTTTGCAGTCCTTACTCATATGTCCTTTCCTCAGGCATCCAAAACAAAGTCCAGCTTGTCTTTATGAGAGCTTTCTGCAATGTGATGACATTCTGCTAGTGCATGATTTCCATCGCAGAACAGGAATATTTGCAGAAGGGCAATATTGCTTGAGTTTCCATTTGCTTTTTCCTTTAATTTATTGTTTTCTTCCTTTTTTATTGCAACACTAGTAGCAAAGACTTTTTCCTTCTTTGCAGCCTTTTCCACTATGGGCATTCTCCTTTCTTTCTTTTCAGTTGCAGAACTTTGAAAATCACCAAAAAAAATGGATCTGTGATGATCCTTGCTTGCATGTCCACAAATGTGACCAGGTCGACAAATCTGACTCTCATGTGATTTCTTTCCTGAATCTCAAAAGAATGTGCTCTCCATTTTTCCCTTATTTTGTAAGGCAAGTTTGAGATGATTGCTCTCATGTTGGTTGGGTTATCTAACTCATCCAAATAATCCACATCATCCAATGCATTACGACAACTTAGAAGAAACAATGAAAAACCTGTAGAGTGTCACTGCATCCTCTGGCTTTATCTGTGGCCACTTAAGCAATTTTTCCATCAATGCTGCTGCAATTTTTAATGCATTGCCATAACGATCCTCCAACAAGCGCATGGCTGCATGGTAGTCATGATCTGCGGGCATGTGCTGACAGCTTTTCAAAAGATCCGGTGGCTCACCTCTTGTATATTGTTCCAAAAAATACAGCTTATCCACACTGCTGTTAGTTCTTGATGCTACCGTGTGTTCAAAGGCCTTAAGGAATGATCCAAAGTCCAATGGATCACCATGGAAAATAGGCACCTCACGGTGTGGCAGCTGAGCTAACTGCTGGTGCCTTACTAGCATTTCTGTAATATCCGTCTGCTGCTTCATGACTCTGCAGATATAATTTGTGGTGTTACTTCGCGACTGCAGAAATCCACCAGCTGCTGTACTTGAATCCATTGATCTTTCAACCTTTGGTCTTACCGATACAGCTTGCAGCTTCTCTGCGCCTGCTGTAGTCCTGGGGAAAAGCTTACATTCCATCTTTTCCTGTACTGGCTCTTCTTGTGAAAGAGAATATGTCATGTTAGTATGGAAGCAGATCAGTCTCAAAAATAGTTCACGTGCGTATCCCACTTCACGTGCGTAAAATCCGATGTTCACGTGCGTATCCCACTTTACGTGCATAAAACCAAATTTTCACGTGCACAAAATAAATATATATATTTATAATATACGTTTCACAAACGCAAATCTTTAAAATGCACGAGTGCATCATGGACTGTGCATGTGAAAATCGTCTTTCGTGTGTGAATATCTCTGGATTTGTGTGTGTGTATTTTTGAGACTTTGCTGGCAGCAACGTGGGTCACCCGTTCTCTTTAGCCAATCAGATACGACCTCACCAGTCAACCAATCACAGCCCTCCAGGAGCGCAGCATTCGAGTAACTCAGCTTTGCGCACCTTTTGCGCAATCTGAGGTAATTACAACGGAAATGAAGCTTCACCTAAACAAACCAACATGGCGAACCAAGAGCAGGATGCACGTGTAAGTTATTACTTGATTTCATAATGTTTCATTAATTAACTTAGCCGAAAAGAACACAGCTAACCACTTTATCATCTTTATAAACACTTCACCATTCTTACATGTTTGTCACAGTTTTTCATTTTCAAATGATATATGATATATAAAGACAATAGTCAGTCACATGCTATGTTGACTGATTGCATTATTTCAGTCACTTAGCATAGTAAAAATAGCATGTGACTGGTGACTGTCTATTGTCTTTACAATGTGAGTGTGGTGAATTAATCATTCATTATGACTTTCTAAACTGATGTTTGGTAAGTCTGTTTGAACTTAAAGTTACAGCAATAAATACATATAACATTGTACTTTACGTAGCAACTATGTTGAAACAATATGGTTTGAACAAGATATGCAGCATGATTCAAAACATTTGTTATACACAGTATAACTTACTGTCAGTACATTAAAATATATCTTTTCTTTTTAATAATTTAGGAATCTCTCCAGCAGTACATTCTCCAACGACTTCATGATCGTTTGGTTCATGTCTTGGAGAGACAGCCACTGAACATTGATTACCTTCAGTTCATTTGCAGACAGGAGCTAGTGCTTATTAGTGCCCTGGATGAAATCATACATATTCCAGAGGATGTCATGACAGCCCCAAGTCTAAGCAACCTCATACAGCGTCAGAGAGATATGGAGGAGGTATCCGTCACAGTCATGTTGGAAACAGGACATTTCCATTTCAGAAACCAGTCTTGCCCATCTAATAGAACTCGGGCTGCCAGTCAAGTCTATCGCAGAGCTACTGGGTGTGTCTCGTGCTACTCTTTTCAGGAGGATGACTGAAAACGGTTTATCTGTGAGAGCTATGTACAGTACATGTACAGATGAAGAGCTTGATGCTCTCATCACAGAAATTAAGAGATCTATGCCAGATGCAGGATATCGTATGGTTCGAGGGTCTCTACTGGCACAGGGGCACCAGGTACAGTTTCATAGGGTGTGTGCATCCATGCATCATGTAGACAGTGTCTGTGTTTTCTCCAGGATGACCAACCTGCAATGTATTGCTCGCAGAACATACTGTGTTCCTCATCCCAAGTACATGGTGCACATAGACACCAACCATAAACTCATCAGGTATGTCCAAACCATTTCTAACATATCAGTTTTGCATACAATACAAATTTCTAAAATAACACAGTTATAAATAGTCAATTTATTTTATTTTTATATACATTTTTACAGGTACAACTTGGTCATCTTTGGTGGAATAGACGGTTATTCAAGAAAGGTAAAAGGTTTTAAGGGGTTTAAGCTTTTAACTCTTAAACCCTAGTATATATATTTTTTAAGGGCAATGCGCTGAAGGTGTTTTCTTCTTCTGCCCTGTATAAATTATAGTTTAACCCAGGGGTCTGAAACTCAGTTCCTGGAGGGCCGCAGCCTCGCAGTGTTTTGTTCCATCCCTGCTCCAACATACATACCATGTAGTTTTCAAATGAGCCTTAATGACTTAATGATTAGTTGTATCAGGTGTTTTAACTTATGGACTCTGCAGGTCTTCTGCCCTTCTGGAACTTAAGGTGACACCCCTGGTTTTACCCTTTCATTTCTAAACGTGTTGGACAACACATTAACAGCATGGAAGCAATAAATACCTTGTTTGAACCCTGGTAATGGCTGCTTACAATCTTTCTACTAATGTATATTTTCAGTTATGTGTTTTTTATATTCTATATGTAACCAGGTTGAAAAGCTTACCTGTTAATCACAGGAGTGGTTATTTGTGTCCCTGTGTAATTGTGCTGTGAATATGGTGTATTTTAGTGGGGTTTTCAATTACTGAGAAAATGTAATGCTGGCCCTTTAAGAAACACGGTTGGGTAATTACCTGAAAGCGTCGTGACAATTACCTGAAAGCAGTGCGAACTCGTGCCACAGCGTGTGCTTGTGCAGTGGAGCAAAAATTTACATTAAAGTTCAGTTCAGAGCAAACTAGCACAAAAAGTGCATGTATGACCGAGGTAAATTAAAGCTCCTTAGTGTTTTGTTTGTTAGTTTGGCCGTGTATCGTATGGATTTCATGTGATTGGATCGGGACACGTGGATGTGGGTGAACTAAATGAACGCCATCGCTTGAAGCGTAAATGCTTAGGCATCCAATCCACTTTATCAGGGTACTGAGTTGGTTTTGTGTGTATTTTTATGTGAAACAGAATGATTGAAACGGTTATTTTGTTTATTAAAGAGGGGAGAAAACAGCTCCATAGGCCGTCTGTGTGTTTCCAGTGTGAGAGTGAAGCATCAGAGTGAGTGTTATTTAATTTTACTGTTACAAAGATTTGATAATTGTGATGCATGTGTATTTTGTTAAAGAGAACAGGAAGATAGARGATTTTTGATGTTTTATTGTTCCCAATGTTAATGTGAAACTCTAATATGTGCAGAGATGAAAAGCAAGCTCTTCATGTGCAGTGTTAATGTGTGATGCACAAGAGTGTGATGAGCAGTAAGTTACAATCAGTTATTTTGTTTTTATTCAGTTGAGAGAGTATGTCTATGGATGATGTTATGTGTCATGAGGAACTTTCATTCATGTTTCATGTAGTTTGAACAGCCTTATTCTGTTTTGCGTGAAGACAATGTAATATTTGTGTTTGTTTGTTTACAGAATGGAAGGCTGCTACCGTTGTCTGTTAGCCATTTATTTTTAGATTGATTGTCATTTTGTTTTGAGGGACAAATTTAATTAATTTTCATAACTGTATACAATATTTAAGTCTGTCTGATTCCTCGAATTCGCATAATTAACGCTGCCCTAACTACAGTGCAGTCTGGAATAAAAGATCCCAACTAAATTCTTTATCCTGTGTCTGGTGTTATCACTAAAATCACATCCCAGGCCACATATAGATTATGTACCTAAAGGTTTCAAACAACAACTGCTCCGACACCCATTTAGCCTTTTTCAGAGAGTCTGTGAATACACATGGGTTTCCACAGAGGTATTAGTATTAAATTACAAAATGTTGATTATTTATTGTAATAAACTCTTATTTGTTGTTCTTAAATCATAATTTAGACAGTTATGTATATAGTATRTATAATTTAAAGTTAATTGTGTGTAAACGCACCCCAACACAATGTGTGATGTTTTTGTTGCAGAGTAAGAGGTGATCATGGAGGTGAAAATGTGGGGATTGCAGAACTAATGTTTTCAGTTCGTGGCACTGATGACAACAGCTTCATTGCTGGCAAAAGTGTTCACAATCAGAGGTAATTTCACTTCATGAATTTCATGTTCATCAATCATTTCATTAAGACTTCATTAATCATTATATAATTAATTCACAGTAACATTAATACTTCCTTTAAACTGACTTTATTCAGCATTTACAGTAGTAACCACACATAAATATAGATACTTATACATATACAGCTGTGGCCAAAATTATTAGAACACTATAGTGTTTGCACCAGATAAAAAATGGTTTTATGTCAATTATGTCTATCTTTTGCTGTAGTGTGTCAGTAGGAAATATCAGTTTATATTTTCCAACTTGTAATAATCCAGTGAGATTTTATCTGATGTAATCATCATCAGTTGGTCTGGAATGACATGAAGAAACAGAACAAACTGAGACAGACTAAATCCAGAAGAACTGTGGACAGCAACGTCTCCAAAATGCTTCAAGAAACCTAATCTATAATGATAGAAGCAGAATCTTCCTGTAGTGTTTTTGTAAATATAAAACAATATACCAAGTTTCCACATACAAGAATTAATACAACATAATATCAGATTCCATGTACAAGTATATATGTACTTGTGATGTAATCTCCCCAACTGACTCCCTTGGGAGAACAAGGTGGTGACTGTCGAGTCTCTGGGAGAGAAGGGGCCAGATGCCGGCATCTTTGATGCCTTTAATCTTTAATCTGGCACTTGACACGTCCAAGTACCTGAAAACAGACAAACTTTGAGGTTAGCCTGAAAAATCCTGAGCCAAAAAAAAAAAATTCTATTTATACATACAGTACACATGAAAAGACAGACAGAAAGAGATCTGCTAGATTGTTTTGAAATGGTGATTCTTGCATATTTAATTGCTAAGGGGTTACAAGTTATATTTTGTACTATACTTMCACATGCATGTTTTTTTCAGCATATTAGAAGATTTTGATTAGGTAAATAGAGAGAATCTTTTTCAATGACTCTGGCCACAACATTATTAAACAACCAAAACTGCAAAACGTACAGCATGTGACAATAGCTGTTGAAAGAGCCAGTCTTGATTACTCGACGATGGAACAGGCAAAGATCTGTCAGTCGAGTCATTTCTTCTTCAGTGAGTTCTGTTTTCTTGAGCTGCAATTGAAAATGTGAAAAAATATTACAATGATTCATTGACATCTTCATACAAAAAGTAAAACTCTAGTATTAAAGTACTTCATTAAATTGCAAGTACCCACCAAACTAATGGTTTTCCTGTGGTCTATGTCTGGACAGTCCTGCAGTGTCAGAGCTGTAGCCGCACTGTCAACATTCCCTCCAGTTAGAAGGATGATCACAGGTAAACCCAGTCCAGAAAGACAAGGACCTCCATGTAAAAAGGAATGACCAATCATTCGGCCAGCCATTTGAAACACGTTGCTGTCCTGTAGTACAGCACATGCTGAGGGGACACGGTGGTTTTTTTCACCCTCAAAAAGGGCTGTGGTAGAAGACCCTTAAGAAAAATATGAAATGTAAAAGAATCGTCTTTAATGGCAGTGTTTTTTTTGTTTTTTTTTTAACGGCCATAAGATTCTCTAAATCCACCACTGGACAAGTCTGAGCAAGATAAGGAAAGAATTTATTTAACTTGTTTTTATGGTGTTTTTTTATTCTGAGGGGAAAAATAGGACATTACAGTTACCATATCAAGGACACCATTGATTCTTTTGAACTGTAAAATAGTTCCCTTTCAAAAGCTACACTCAATGCTGCATGAAAACACTATGGGAACATCTCTTTGTTGCCCGGTTGTRAAGYTTGTGCATGTCAAACCCGCCGAATACCTTCGGCTTATAACCTGTGCCAGGCATGACGTCACCGAATAAGGTGCACCTGCAGGTTATAAATAGGAGTGAAC
>QMIH01004188.1:0-15962 GCA_003987875.1 Clarias batrachus | reverse complement strand
TTTTCTTATTCTCTTATATTTTTCTTATATTTTTATTTTCTTATATTTTTCTTATTGTATATTTTTACTGTACATATATTTTATTATTTTATTCTTAGTTAAATCTATTTCTACGTTCTTTGTTATATTCTTTTCATGTAAATAGTCTTAAATAGTTTTGATTCTAAGGTCACCGGCAGTCGCCTAAGCATTTCACTGCATATCGTACTGTGTATGACTGTGTATGTGACAAATAAAATTTGAATTTGAATTCTCTTGGCCATGGAGTTCACCAGAGCTTTACAGGTTGCCACTGGAATCCTCTTCCACTCCTCCATCACAACATCACGGAGGTGGTAGACATTTGACACCTTGTGCTCCTCCACCTTCCTTTTCAGGATGCCCCAGAGGTGTTCTATGGGCTTTAGGTCTGGAGACATGCTTGGCCAGTCCATCACCTTTACCCTCAGCCACTTTAGCAAGCCAGTGGTCATCTTGGAGGTGTGTTTGGGGTCATTATCATGCTGGAACACTGCTCTGCGGCCCAGTTTCTGGAGGGAGGGGATCATGCTCTGCTTCAGTACTGTATGTCACAGTACATGTTATAATTCATGTTTCCCTCAATGAACTATAGCTCCCCAATCCCAACAGCACTCATGCAGCCCCAGATCATGACACTCCTACCACCATGTTTGACGGGAGGCAAGACACTCTTGTGTTTGTACTCCTCACCTAGTTGCCGCCACACACGCTTGACACCATCTGAACCGAATAGGTTTATCTTGGTCTCATCAGACCACAGGACATGGTTCCAGTAATCCTGGTCCTTAGTTTGCATGTCTGCAGCAAATTGTTTGCGAGCTTTGTCAGCAGGCTGACCTCCCATCCCTTCAATCTCTGCAGCAATGCTGGACGCACTCATCCGTCTGTTTTCCAAAGCCAATCTTTGGATCTGACGCTGAGAATGTGCACTCAGCTTCTTTGGCTGACCATGGCAAGGCCTGTTATGAGAAGAACCTGTCCTCCTAAAGTGCTGGATAGTCTTGGCCACTGTGCTGCAGCAGAGTTGCAGAGTGTTGGCTATCTTCTTATAGCCTAGGCCATCTTTATGTAAAGCAATTCGTTTTGTCAGGTCTTCTGAGAGTTGTTTGCCATGAGGTGCCATGTTGAATGTTCAGTGGCCAGGTTGAGAGAGTGGAAGAGTTTTTATACAAATTTAACAAAGTTCAGCTATTATTGGCTGTATTTTTAGTTATTTTGAGGGGACAATACATTTACTCCGCTATACAAACTTTACACCGACTACTTTCCATTGTGTCAAAGAGTAATTTATGCAGTGTTGTCCTATGAAAAGATATAACTAAATATTTGCAGATATGTGAGGGGTGTATTCACCTTTGTGACATACTGTAGATAGATAGATAGATAGATAGATAGATAGATAGATAGATAGATAGATAGATAGATAGATAGATAGATAGATAGATAATCATTTATTGTGTCTTTATTAAACAATTATTTTATTACATGCAGTCTGCTGCCTCTATAAGGGATTATGTAGTGGGTGTAATGGATTTTCCATGATTGACAGCAGTTCGGTGATCTGTTGTCTCTCACTGTCTTCAAGCCTGTTTGTGTCTGATTATGTGTTCAGCCTTGCAGATGACTTTATTCATCAGTCTCATGTCGTTTTATTACCTGCTGTTTCTAGTATAGTTTATTGAATTACCACAGTTTTCAAACACATTTATGAAACTAGACAGACAGGAAAGTATTGCTTTATTCTGGACATTTTCATAATTACTGTCCTGTTTTTTTCCTTAGAACCTCCACGCTGGGTGCAAGAGCCAATAAAAAATGAAGTGGCGGCAATTGGATCAAATATAATCATACGATGCCTTGCTTCAGGAAAGCCACTACCCACAATAACTTGGATGAGGAATGGTAAACCTCTCCAAAGTAAGTTTTGCAGGGTAACACAACACATGCTTAAAAAAATAAAATACATTTTCTTTTGAGACAAATACTATCATTCCTATAACAAAATGTTATCTATCTGACAATCCTGATTGTATATAAACAGTGTGATAGCCCCTTTTTGTCATACTGACATTTTGCAGGAAATCTCAAACTGTAATGTCATTTTTATTGACATATAGTTCTTGAATATTAAAATGTATTAGATTTGTTTATGCTAACCACTTCACAAATTAACTTCACTGAAATTTGAACTGGCCACAACAATCTTTTTTTTTTTTTTTCCTTTTTCAGAATTCAGGTCATCTAATATCATAGTGCGAGGCAACCGGCTAATCTTTTACAAAGCAAACCAAAAAAACAGTGCAGTGTATCAGTGTGAAGCCTCCAACAAACATGGCACTTTACTGAGTAACACCAACATTTTGGTCATGAGTAAGTGATGGTAATCTGTATTACATTAGTTTACTGTACAACTGAATTATAATACTGCAAGCTTCCCATAAACCAGCTCAAGAAAGTTTTTCCAAACTTATTATTTACCCAACCAGTGAAATCTTTTTATTTGTCAAGAACCTAAAATGCAAAGAATTCTTTTAGCTCCAGTGTCAAATTCAACTTATTGAACTTTGGAGCAATGGAATAAGATCGTGTGTCCAGACAACTCAAATCAAGTACAGAAAGGAATTAAAAAAATTAATTGAATACAAGGTTATTAATTAATACTGAAAAGTAGTATTGTAATATTTGATATATAATATCAAATGTGTTGGAGATTTACAGTGATGTAATTATAGTGGATCCAAGAGTTAATTCTAAAAATGAAGCAAAAAAAAAGAACAGTTTAATTGTAAATATTCTTTAAAATAATTAAAATGAAAAAATGTAATTCTAAAGAATTTAAATCATTATTGCTATGGGGTTATCTAGTGTATAGCTGTGGTAGTGCTCCTTGTCTAAGGACCTCACAGCATGTGAAAATGTTGACTAATAAGTGACACTTTATGGGTTCTGTACTTGATTTCTGCTGTGAAAGGGCATGGAAGGTTTGAATTGGGAAGCCAGAAACCAGTGATTTTGTATGTACTTGAGTAAAGATTTTTTAAAATAAGACCAGCATCTTCTGTATCACGAATTTATTTAGCCAGGTTAATTAGTGCAGGAAATACAAATGTTGAACAATGTCTCATTCTCACTAACATGAAAGTGTGTGTGTGTGTGTGTGTGTGTGTGTGTGTGTGTGTGTGTGTGTGTGTGTGTGTGGGTGAGAGAGAGAGAGAGAGAGAGAGAGAGAGAGAGAGAGAGAGAGAGAAATGACCAAGTTTAGTTGTTTCTTTCTAGATCTTCCTCCTTTGATCCTGACACAGAATTCAGTAAAGTATGGTGCTGTGTGTGGGAAGAGCGTCATCATGGAATGCAACGTGTTTAGTTCTCCATCTTCTGTGATACACTGGTCAGTTCCATTATGTTTTGGAAATGCTAATTTATTATTGTATTTCTGACTATTGCTTAAAATTATTAATATTTCCTGGGTGATTCACAAATAAAGATGTCAGTACATAGGTCACTGCTAAATTATTTTATGATTC
This sequence comes from Clarias batrachus, assembly GCA_003987875.1. NCBI lineage: Eukaryota > Metazoa > Chordata > Actinopteri > Siluriformes > Clariidae > Clarias > Clarias batrachus. The sequence continues at coordinate 12,417 of QMIH01004188.1, read as the reverse complement.
AGTTTTCATGCACACATTGCTGAGTGGTCTAATAGCTTAGTAGCTTTGCACTTCCACTGTTGGAGGTTTGAATCTTACTTCTAGTCTGTGTGCATGATGTTTTGCATGTTCTCCATGTGTTAAGTGGTTTATTCCCTCAGTCCAAAGACATGTACTATAGGTTGATTAATGTTTTCAAATGACCTGATTGTGTGTGTCTAATTATTTTATCATGCAGATACTATGTGTGTTAGTTAATTCTGTTTTAATGAGCACTTTGTTTATAATTATATAGGAGAAAAGAAGGCCTTGAAGGTCCTGTGGTAGGCGAGCGATTCTTCGTTCATAAAAACGGCTCCTTAAAGATTCACACAACTGAGATGGAAGACACAGGGAAATATATTTGTTTTGTTAACAACTCAGAGGGCAACTCCAGCATTATAGCAAATCTTCATATAAAAGGTTAGCAGTGGTGTTGAACTTAACTAGTTTGTCATATGTAATGAGATTATGGTCAATGAAATTTGTGCATTTCTTTATGCTAGAACCAATCAAAATTGTGACCCCTCCTCAAGAAATGAAGATCAAAAGGGGAAGCATGGCAGAGCTTCTGTGTAAGGCATGGTATGATCAGTCACTCACTGATGCGCTGGAAATTCTCTGGCAGAAGGATGGAAAAGAGATATATTCTAACCACGATGAGGATTCAAGGTGGGCAGCAAAGCAAATCTTGACTGGAATTTGTTAGATAAACACTGTATGTCAACTAGCATAATGGTTGAAGTATCATTGTCCCTAGGTTATAAACGTCTGTAAATGCATTGCTAACCAAAAAGAAAAACAACATTCCAGAAAGGTAAAAATATTTTGAGCATCAGGCAAAGAAACAGCTGAAGAGGCTTTAAATTACTGGAACTGTGCAAACTGTAAAGAACGCTTTAACACATTATCAAAAACTGGAGGGATTAAGCTGAACCTTCAACTCTGTAGAAGAAATGTGATTGGGAATCATTAACGGAGATCAAATGTTTAAAAAAAAAACCCTATGTTAAACTTTCACCATTAAACATAAAAGCCCTATGTTTAATGGTCAATGTAAGAGCATTTTGAAATATGCATATGAAAGCAGGATTGAGACCAAACATAAGAAAACCACTTGTTAGTGAGACTAATCAGCACAAAGGCTACAGTGCTGGGGAGCATAAAAATTGGGCTTTGGAGCAATGGAATAAGATCATGTGGCCCGATGAGTCCAGACTGACCCTATTCTAGAGTGATGCATATTGCCATGCATACTGTCTGGATAGTGCCCCCTGTACAAGCCTTTGGAGGTAGCGTTATGCTCTGGGATTGCATCAGTTGGTCAGCTCTAGTCTCAGCAATGTCATGTGTCCACCACAAGCAAGGGTGTTTGTGGTAGCGTAAGGAATCACATTCATACATGAACTTGTCATGAGGTATAATCAAAGCTAAAGGTGATTGAATGAAATCTTAAAATGTGTGACATGTTTTTGCCAGACAGTTCTTTTTGAAGAATATTAAGTTGGTGTAAGGACATCAGGCTGAGTATTTCCAATACTATTATTTGACAATACTAAAGAATGCTTTGTGATTTCCACAGGTTCTACATTGATGACGGAACATTGCAGATCAACAATGTGAGCCACAGTGATAGAGGGCTGTACACGTGTATTGCTAGAACATCTTTCTACGAAGATACAGCATCTGCATATGTAACTGTTCTAGGTAACTTTTATTTTTAATATTTATAATTAAACCATATATTCATTCATGCCCAACATTTATTTACATCTTTGCAATTAATGAGTAAAATAAAAATTAGTAAAAATAAATTAAAGTACGGCATTGTTTTAATGTTGATGATACATCCACAAAAAGTTGATGCAAACACACAGTGATTTAACAGTGATTTACATTTTCTCTTTTAAACTGTAAATTATTAGCGTAATGTCAGGGTACGTAGGTCGTGATGGATCCAAGTGCAGGGGAGGAACTCCTTGAGATTGGTTATGTTGTGTATTGGTTGATGTACAGTTGGAAGAAAGCTTGGCAGAGGTTTCCTTATAAACGTGCTTGTTGCTGGAAAACTTGCTGCTTTGTGTCGGGAAGCTGCGTGTGYCGAGGGAGTCGGCGTGAGAGCTCTGTGTGCAGCGTGACTCGTGCAGCAATGCGGAAGCACCATGAGCTAGTGAGAGAGCCTTGTGTGCAGCGCGACTCGTGCAGGAATGGGGAAGCACTGTGAGCCGGCGAGAGAGCCTTGTGTGTAGCGCGCCTCGCGCAGGAATGCGGAAGCACCGTGAGCCGGCGAGAGAGCCTTGTGTGTAGCGCGCCTCGCGCAGGAATGCGGAAGCACCGTGAGCCGGCGAGAGAGCCTTGTGTGCAGCGCGACTCGTGCAGGAATGCGGAAGCACGAGGAGCCGGTGAGAGCGTGATTTTCACGAAGAAACCGGCGAGCGCGCGGAGAAGTTTGGTGGCTGGTTTGCAGAGCTTATTGATGCAGAGTCAATGGGCAAGCAAGGTTCAAAACCAGAAAGACAATAGAATATCCGTGATCCAAGTTCGTAGTCATCAAAAACAGATCCGTTGGTCGATAATGCAACGTCCATGAGCGTGGGAATCCAAAACATGAAGCGAGAGCGAGGTCTAGGAAAACACTGGAAAATGGGCTATGGAAGGCACTCAATAATCTGCCGACAAGGTGATGTCAGCGTGTGGTTTAAATAGATAAGGGAGATGATTAGTGATGGGGCACAGGTGTGTGGAGAGCGGAAGATGAGGCGGTGAGATATAAGTGGTGGTAGGGAACATGGAACAGGAGTGGTTAAGTGATTATGACAGAGCTGTGGCTTAGCGGGTCCTGACAGTACCCCCTCCACTATGAACGCCACCTGGCGTTCTAGCAGGTGCCTCAGGGTGGAGTCTGTGAAAGTCCGTAATAAGGGAGTGATCTAGGATGAACCTGGCTGGTACCCAACTTCTCTCCTCAGTGACATAGCCCTCCCAGTCCACCAAATCCTGGAGACCACGTCCACGGAGGCGAGACTTAAGGAGTCTACGGACTGTGAAGGCTTCACCCCCATCTATGAGTCAAGGAGAAGGTGGGGGGGGGGTTGGGTGGGTGGAGATAGTGAACAGGAGACCAATCTGCGAATCTGTGAGACATGAAATGTGGAGTTGATTTGGCGCATGGATAAAGGTAAGGCCAACTGGTCAGAACATGGGTTGATGACACAAGTGATCGTGAACGGACCGATGAACCTTGGTGAGTGTTTCCTAGAGGTGGTCTTGAGAGTAAGGTCACGAGTTGATAACATAACCCTTTGGCCGATATGATATCTGGTAGCTGGTAAGTTGTGGTGGTTAGCCTGACACTGGGAGGAGCTGATGGTGCACTGCAATTGACGCTTCAGAGGAGGGCTCTGCGCCTACTGTGGGTCAGCGGGGCATCACAGGGCCATCTGCCCACTTCGTCCGGGAAACGCTCAGGCCCAGTGAGCAAACGGGGCAGTTCATCGGGCCCCCTCCACCTCTCGGTCACGACATTCAGTAATTCCCATCTCACGGTCCAAGCACACCACCGGTTTGGCCACAAACAGGACAGAAGTACGGCGGTCATCGACTCTGGTGCCGTAGGTAACTTTATTGACTCTTCTTTTGCCAAAGAACTGGTAGTGGAACTTGAGGCGTTATCCCAGCCCGTTCGTATCACATCTGTCAATGGTCGGCCCCTTTCCTCCAGCCCCATCACCACTCAGACTCAGCCTCTCACCCTCGTCCAACATCACGAGCGGATCCGGTTCCACCTCATCTCCATTTCCTCTCCACCAATCATCCTCGGACACCCCGGGCTCCTCCAACATGACCCCCTCATCTCTTGGATGCAAAAACGGATCCTGCAGTGCGGGCCGACCGGCACCAAACTCTGCCTGCGGGCTCCAGCTGGGACGAGTTCTAGGGAGTCCAAGACCCCTGATGACACCAACACCATCCCAGTCGCCTACCGAGACCTGGCTGAACTGTTCTGCAAGAGATGAGCCACACACCTTCCTCCTCATTGCCCCTATGACCTGGCACTTGACCTTCAGCCGGGCTCAGTCCCTCCCCACGGCCATCTTTACTCCCTCTCCGCCACCAAGGCTCAGGCGATGGAGAGATATGTTTCTGACGCCCTTCGCCACGGTACCATCCAGCCCTCCTCCTTGCCTGCTGCCACGGAGTTCTTCTTTGTGAAGAAAAAAGGCGGCGACTTATGCCCCTGTGTCGATTATCGGGGGCTCAATAACATCACCATCAAGAACAGACACCCTCTTACCAACTCAGCCCTGGACGCCCTCTCTTGCGCCACCATCTTCACAAAGTTGGACGTGCGGAGCGCCTACAACTTGGTGCGCATCAGAGAGGGCAATGAGTGGAAGCCTTCATCACCCCCACTGGACAACAAGAGCCTGGTCATCCCATTTGGACTCTGTAATGCACCTGCCACCTTCCAACAGTTCATCAACAATGTCCTCAGGGACATGCTAGGGTGTTCATTTACCTGGAAAACATTCTTATTTACTCATGTACAGCCGAGGAACACACCCAGCATGTCTGAGCGGTCCTTAAGAGATTGCTCGCCCACCAACTGTACTGCAAGTTGGAAAAATCTGCCTATCACGAGCGCTCCACCACGTTACTTGGTTTCGTCATCTCGCCCCAGGGTGTGGCCATGGACCTGCAGAAACTAGAAGGTGTGCATCATTGGCCCCTACCCAAGACCCTCAAGCAGCTTCAACGGTTTCTTGGGTTTGCGAACTTCTATCGTCGCTTTATCCGGGACTACAGTACGGTTGCCGCCCCTTTAACCGCTCTGACTCGACCCTCATCTCATCACTTCAGCCTCAACCCTGCCACCATCACCGCCTTTCATGACCTATTCCACCGATTCACCACCGCCCCGATTCTACTGCACCCAGACGCAAGTAAACCATTCATTTTTGAGGTGGACGCTTCGGATGTGGGCCCCGGGGCCGTTCTCTACCAGAAGCTACATCTCTGTAGTTTCTTTTTCAAGAAATTTGACCCCACTAAGCAGCAATACGGGGTAGGGGACCGCGAGCTGCTGGCCATGAAGTGGGCTTTGGAAGAATGCACCGGCAGGCGTGCCACCTGGGCGACTCTACGTGCTGAACACCATGAGGACCGAGATGTTGCAATAGGGTCACTCCTCGCCATTATCTGGACACCCCGGCGCCAACCACACCCTCCAATTCATACGACGCGGCTTCTGGTGGCCATCTATGGCGAGTGACGTCAAAGAGTACGTCCAGGCATGCCCAGTGTGCGCCAGGGCCAAGGATACCAACCAACCGACATCAGGGGAACTACAACACTTCCCGTTCCCCATCGGCCCTGGACGCACATTGCCGTCGATTTAATCACGGGCCTGCCGGCCTCCGGGAAAAACACCATCTTAACCATCGTTGACCGGTTCTCCAAAGCTGTGCACCTGGTGGCCCTCGCCGGACTCCCGTCAGCCAAGAAAACAGCAGAGCTGATTTTAGAACACGTAATCCGACTGCATGAGTTCCTAAAAGACATCGTCTCGGACAGGGGGCCCCAGTTCACCGCACGGTTCTGGAAGGCCTTCTGCTGTGTGATCAATTCCACCTGTAGTCTATCCTCTGGTTATCATCCCCAGACTAACGATCAGATGGAGCGGACCAACCAACAACTGGAGCACTACCTGAGATGCTTTGTTGCCGATCGCCAGCGCTCCTGGGCCTGCTATCTCCTATGAGTTATCTCATAATCTTCACTTCTCTTCAGCCACCAATCTCAGCCCATTTGAGGTATGCCACGGTTTCCAACCTTCGATCATCAAGAGCCGGAGTTTGAGGTGCTGTCGGCCCAACAGTTGGTTCCCCGGTGTCGACAGCTGTGGAACCAAGCAAACGCCGCCATCCAACAGGCCAACCACCGCTACTCCATTCAACATCACCGTCGACACCCGCCAGAACGATTGTACAATGTAGGTATGGCTATCTACCAGAAATCTCCACCTTCACACAGAATCCAAGAAACTATCACCCAGGTTCATTGGCCCATACCGCGTCACTCTCCAGACAACCCTGCCACCTTCCGGCTCCAGCTGCCTGCGGCGCTCCGGATCCTTCCGGTATTCCACACCTCCCAACTCAAACCCTTCATCACTTCACCCATCCTGCCTACTCGTGCTACTTCCGCGTTTGGGCTTACCATTCATGCTACACGGGCTAACTGCTAACGCTTCTGTGCTTATCCTCCGGTTGTCCGTGACAGATCGGCAGTTTCTTTGGCAGATGGAACTTTGGGTAGTGGAATAAAATGGGCTGATTTGGAGAACCGGTCTACAACGGTTAAGATGCAGGTGTTATTATTTGATGGTGGTAGTCCAGTGACAAAATCTATGGAAATGTGAGACCATGCATGGTGAGGAGGGCGCCAGTGTTCGAAAGTCGATGGCATAATCGGAGACGGAGCTAGATCCCTGGCGTAGCTGAAGAAGTTGTCTTGCCGCCTGGTGTCCTGTGAATGAGCGGTCGAAAACCCTCCTCATCTCATCGGTGAATGTCCTGTATGTGAAGCAGCAAGGGACCTGGGCATCCCATAAAGCTGTTCCCCACTCCTTGGCTTTTCTTGAGAGGAACCTGCAGTTCAAGAATGAGGGAACACTGCGATAAGAAGGAGCAACAGGTAGACGGATCACCATCATAAGTGGGTGGGGCAGGGAGGCGTGGTTCATGAGCACTGGCCTGTATTGGAAGAGAAGGCTATGAGATCGGTGCCGTGGGCAGTCGTGTCTACTGTAGCTGGGTAGTAAGTGATGTTAAGGTTTCCGTGATACTTTGGAGTGTTGAGGTGATCTGCGTGATCTCTTGTTGATGAGTACCTAGGAGGGCTCCCTGGCTCTCTAGGGCCCCCCTCAGAAATGCGGAAGCACCGTGAGCTGGCGAGTGAGCCTTGTGTGAGTGTAGCGCACCTCGTGCAGGAATGCAGAAGCACCGTGAGCCGGCGAGAGAGCCTTGTGTGCGGCACGATTCATGCAGGAATGTGGAAGCGCGAGGAGCCGACGAGAGCGTGATTTTCGCGAAATTTCGCGTGATTTTCCAAAACAGATCCGTTGGTCGATAATGCAAAGTCTGTGAGCGTGGGAATCCAAAACATGAAGCGAGAGCGAGGTCGGGAAAAACCAAAATGTGGTTTGTATCAGGAAATCAAGGTCTAGGAAAACGCTGAAAAATTGGGCTATGGAAAGCACTCAATAATCTGGCGACAAGATGATGTCAGCGTGTGGTTTAAATAGGTAAGGGAGATGATTAGTGATGGGGCACAGGTGTGTGGAGAGCTGAATATGAGACGGTGAGATATAAGAGGCGGTAGGGAACATGGAACAGGAGTGCTTAAGTGATCATGACAGAACTGTGGCTTAGCGGGTCGTGACACGTAATTAATTCATTCAAGTCTTCTTAATATAATTGAATGAAAGCAGGAGCAATAGTAGACATATTAGCTGATAACCATCAGTCATGATAATATTTTTGTTTTATGTTGTTCTTAATAAATTAACTAGATTTCTTTTCAAGATATTGCAATTTCAACATTTAAATTTATTTTAGATGTCCCTGACCCTCCAGTAGACTTAACATTATCAGATCTGAGAGATTGTAGTGTGAAGTTACATTGGGTGCCTACCAAAGACTATAACAGCAGCATAACAGGTACTGTACATGTTAACCACTTACACTTTATTCATGCAAATCTAAAAAGACATGCAAATTAGAGCTACTCTGTAGTGTATTCAAATAATTTAATGTAATTAATGACTACTTACTGAATAGAGTACATCATCGAATTTGAGGAGAACGACTGGGAACCAGGCAACTGGAGACCACTGCTGAGAGTATCAGGCCACAATAACTCTGCTCCTCTCTCATTATATGGACATATTAACTACCAGTTCAGAGTCAGCGCTGTCAATGCCATTGGCAGAGGTCATCCCAGCAGTCCCTCTGAGAGATACAAAACTCCTCCTGCTGGTAAATTCCTTTTGATAAAGGAATGTCTTTTTCTTTTGCAAATTTAATGTTTCTTTATCCATTGGCACACTGATGTGTCCACAAATCCTTTACTACCTTGACCTTTTTAATATTTTTAAGAATTTCATGAATGTTTATATTGTACATAGAGTGGACTAAATGACTAAGGACTGTGAATGATCAGGCTTTTTAAAGAATGCTTAAAACCATCCCAAGCAGATTTGAAATTACAATATCAACACAGCTTTCTCCCTTAACAGCTCCAGATAGGAATCCAGAATCCATAAAGATTGAGGGTCTTTCACCTCATCAGATGAACATTACCTGGGAGGTAACAAACTGACACTGATGTTAATATACTGTTATATGTGTATACTGCAGTTGAAATATGCATTACATTTGGTGCCTTGCACGATTCGGGCTCGATTCCTGTCCAGGCTCACTTCCCGTCTCTGTGTGCATAGAGTTTGCATGTTCTCTCCGTGCTTGGTGAGGTTTCTTCCAGGTACTCCGGTTTCCTCCCACAGTCCAAAGTCATGTCATGCAGATTAGGCTAATTGCCATTCCAAAATTGCCATTTGTGTATATATGTGTGTCCTGCAATGGACTGGCACGCTGTCCAGGGTGTACCCTGCCTTCCCAGGAGCTAAGTCTCCTGGAATTGCCTCCAGGCTCCCCGTGACTCTGAATAAAGGATAAAGCAGTATAGACAATGAGTGAGTGAGTGATGTACATTTGGAAAACACTCTTATCCAGAGCTACTTCCCAAAGTACCATCAGCCAAACACTGTTGGGAAGGATTTTTTATCCTTATTGATTGATAATGAGTATTATTGATCATCATGGCTATTATTGTCATTGCTATGAAAGTAACGATGTCTGAAAGGACTGATGTCATAGCGTGTGAAGGGCCCTCTTGTTCTTCTAAGGATTATTAGAGCCCAAACGCTGATATCAGCCCTATGATATCATAGTCTCATAGTGCAGATGTCATAGGACCCTATTGTTTTTCTAAAGATTTTTTTGAGGGCCAAGCACAATGACGACATGGCCATGATGTCCTCACCATGTGTGACGGCACATCCTACACACACACACACATTTCACACACATTACCCATCCTACACAAATAATGACCAGCCCAAGCATCTGTGCCATTGTGATCACCACCAGCCCATCTGATCTCAAAACATTGAGGATAAAAAATTGCAAAAGTATTTTTCATATATCAAATGGTTCAGTTCATTGTCTTTTTGGAGATCTTACCATGCTCAAAAAGCACACCGGTTGTGAGGTGCACCCTGGTAGCGTTAACGCAAGTGCCCACTCATCGTAGCTTACAACCGTATTAAACCTTACCTTTATTATTGAACTTTCCTGTACATTTTGCATGATTGATAGTATAATAAAAATAATAATAATAAATTCTGAAAAGAATGTGCTCGACGGAAATAAATTTTTTAAACTGCTTTTTTCACTGTCTTTGTATTTTAGCCTTTGATGCCAATCGAGTACAATGGACCTGGTCTGGTGTACAAGGTTAGCTATAGGCAGATGGGTGTAGAGGAAATTTGGATAGAGACGATGGTGACAAGGAATTCCTTTGTTGTAAAAGGCATCCAAACATTTGTTCCATATGAGGTTAAGATCCAGGCCCACAATAATCATGGATCGGCAGTGGAACCCAGTGTGGTGATTGGATATTCTGGCGAAGACTGTGAGTAAAGTACTGCTATGTTCTTAATTGTGTAGTGCACTGGTAGTGGATACATAACATTAAGCCAGGTGGAACACAAGGCTAGGATGATGAAGTAGCTGGGTCTTTATAAATTTTAGCTGAATAATTCCACTTGTTTATTGATTATTTTAAACCCAAATAATAGCAGTTGGACTGGCTTATGCTTACTGATACCATATCGGGCATTCCTTCATAATATAATTTGACTGACTATTCATATGAGAAATCATTGAACACAAAAAGTGTAAAAAAAAATAAAATAAAAAAATAACTGGTTATGTTTTTTACAAACTTGTAAGCTGCTTAGTTATGTTGGATGTTACCAATTCTCCTCAATAATAGTTACTTGTAGCCAATTAATGTATCTGTTGGTATTCAACTCTCACCAATCATCCTTGATTGTAGTGATAGTTTAGTTTTACCTGGAGTTTTTATTCACCAGTGCCAGCCGCAGCTCCTGAGAATGTGCACGTAGAAGTGTTGAATTCCACACTGGTGCAAGTCAGCTGGTCCCCGATACAACAGGCTCAGCTCAGAGGCCTTCTTCAAGGATACAATGTAAGTGCCTGTCAGTGGATAAACATCATTTATCTATGAGCAAGTAGCTTCTACTTATAAACTGACCCTTCTTCGATGATTAAAAAAAAATCTATAAACAGGTTTGTGGCCATAAAAATAAATAAACAAACAAATACATTGAATTAAATTAAATTAAATTAAATGTGTCAATGAGGATATAAAAAAATTAAAGCCTGCAATATCCTATTTTCCAATTTCATTTCCTAAATTGTCACTACATTGCATGGCACACTCAAAACTAAAGGCAGTAGAAAGAAATATTACTGTGCAATTGTTTGTTTAACAGTAGTATACAGTATGTTTCAGATTACCTGACCTTTCTCTCATTTCCATTTTTACTTACATTTTTTCCATTTTCTTCGTCTCTCTTTTTCAGCTGCATTGTTGGAGAACACAAAGCCTTTTGACGTCCACAAAAGTTCCTGCTGAGAAGCAGTTTCTGACCCTAACAGGGAATCAGAGTCATACCATAGTGTCTGGGTTAAAACCTTTCTCCCAATACCGTCTCAAGGTTAATGCCTTTAACAGGAAAGGCAGTGGACCCAGTAGCAGCCCAGTCACCTTTACAACGCCACAGGGAGGCAAGAATTAGTTGCATCACTTGCATTTTAAATTGGGCAACACAACAGGTTGCAAATAATTAAATTTTTCTTTTGTTGCTTTGTTTAAAATGGCATGTTATAAATTTGTCGACTGAGAAAATGTATGTTTATAGTTTAGTTCTTTTAGTTATCATTCTAAATCTACAATATATTTCTAAATAATCCTGTGACATAGATTTGTTATACTTTTATGTATATGTTCAGTATCTTTTAACAAGTAAGTAACTTACTATAAAACAAACTTTATGCAAAATAACTGCATTCTCATTCTTTTTTAAAAATTATGGTAACTGTATGGTGTTCACTTTATGCAGTTCCTGAAAGGCCCCCTGTACTCAGAGCTACAAACTCGCAGGGTAACTCCATCACACGCAACTACTGTATTGGTCTAGACTAGTCTCTGTAGAGTAGATAAACACCATGGAAGCAAGGGAAAGAAAGCATAAATTATGTCATATCATAAAATAGTAATTAACTTTTTTTTTTTCAGAGAATGAAAGCTGCGTTATGAATTGATTTACTATTGTGCGTGTTGGCCATTAGCAGTTTTTCTTTGTAGGGATGTGTAGTGGTTAGAACTGTGCATTGCTAGCTGGTTAGCACATTGGTGGGTTTCCTAGAGTAGGCTTGGAGGACATGAAGTGTAGGCTAATTGGTGTTTCAAAATACTTGCAATAAATGAGGTGCATGAGTTGCATAATTACCTGGGTACAGTATTGATATTTCTCCTCTGTTTTCATATCCCACTAATTTTTGTTATCTCATTTCATTCACAAGGAAATTATGACCATTAAATAAATAGACATGCATGGATATGAACTTCATAACATGCTTAAGAGTTGTCCAGCATTAAGGTTGTCCATGAGCTTAAAGTATTGAAACACACACACACACACACACACACACACACACACACACACACACACATACACACACACTTGGTGGCCTGTGAACTAATGCTTATTAAATTATGTATTTGCAGGTACAGCAGGTGTACATGACAGAATCCCATCTACGAGCTGGTTCATCGGAATAACATGTACTGTAGCACTGCTCACTCTGGTGGCTCTAATTGCCTGCTTTGTGACCAAGAACAAAAGTGGAAAATATGCAGGTATGAATGTGTTGATTTTTAAAGTACTCTCTTCACTACAACACCTGTAGTGTTAGTCACACTAGGAAAATAATTTTGTAGATTTGTAGTATGCTGCATGCATCCCTAAGGCTCTTTCTCACTGGTTTATTTCATGTGCACATAAATACACGAAACTGCACAAAACACCAAATATTTAAGCATCATTAGTTGTTGTTTTTTTGTTAAGAAACTGTGATTTTTTTTCTCATGAAACTTAGAAATCGTCTCGGGTTACTTGACTGTAACCCTGATAAAGCGGGAACGAGATGCTGCGTGAAAACGCTATGGGAACATCTCTTTGTTGCC
>QMIH01004184.1:18869-30216 GCA_003987875.1 Clarias batrachus | reverse complement strand
TGCAGATCTAACATTTCAGTAAAGTCAACGATAGCAACATCATCATCATCATCAACATTTACAAAAGATGCCATACTTTTTTTTTTTTACACCCACAGACGTACACACAATAAAAAATTGACTAAAAACACACGCAAAAAAATAAATAAATAAAAAATAAAATAAAATAATAATAATAAAAAAAAACAGACAGAAAAAAAACACCCTAGGAAAGACTGCATAGCAACACCTAAGACAATACCGGCTTCTCTGAGAACCTCTACCCTTGGAGGTTGATAACGGAAACGATCCTGTCGGGAATCGCGCCTGTAAAACGGTCTTCTTCTTCTTCGCCGTCTCTGGCGCCCTGTGTAGAAAATTAGAAGAAATTAGGCAGCGGAAAGTTTCATCACCATCATCGTGTGTTCAATAAAATGTCTTTCTAAAACTTACCGTAAGGTGGTGAGGTTGCAGAAGAAGAAGAAGACGAAGAAGAAGGTGATGGCGAAGTTCTCCGACGACGACGATCTCGTGGGGATCGTTCGCTTAATCTCTCATGCTCGCGCTGAGCCTGAAGCGGGACCGTTCACTTAGGTTGTATCGGCAAGGTGTCGCTTTTAGGCCGTTTAGTTTTTTCTGAGGTTAAGGCTTCCAAGCGGCCTGCTGCTGCCGTGGTTGCTTCTAGGGACCCGGGGTCGGGAACGCTCAGCAAGTCGACGTCCTCTACTAGCAGAGAGAGAGAGAGAGTATTCTTTATTTTTTTTTTTCAATGCAACAGCAAAAATAATAATAATAACTCACCATAGCTAGGATCAGACTGCTGCTGCTGCGGCTGTTGAGGGCCGGACGCTTGCCCCTCTATTTCGTTAACACTTTGTGCAACAATATATATATTTAGATTAATATGTTTGTCTGTTTTTCTCTAGGAAAAAAATAATAATAATCTCAATAGACTCACCTTTAACCCAAGGTGTAGACCGTGTCGGTTCAGCTGCTTTATAAAGCAGCGTTTCTAGATCTGTAAATAAATAAACTTAGTTTATCCACAACATTTTCTTTAAAAAAAACATATAAACATATATATACATGTGTGACCGGGGATTTTGAAGTACCACCAGGAACACATGGAGCGGTTCTACATCTTTTGTAGTTTATTCAGTTGGTTTGCCGTTGTTCGCTTGCTTCTGCGCACAGCTGGAATCGGTACTTCTCGTTGTACCATAGGACACGTTTCACTGAACTCCTGAGACTGAGAACACTCATCTGCAGCCTCAATGTTAAGGCCATCACCATCAGATCCTGCAGTGCTTCCCCCAATCTCCASTGAACCTGGTACTNAAATAAATGAAATAAAGAAATAAAATAAAAATAAATGAAATAAATAAATGAAACGATGTCTAACGCATAAGCATCGTTACCCCCCCCCTTTTTTTTCTAACATTCCTCCAGGTCATAAAACGCCGTAAAGGTCATTCAAAGGTCAGCTCAAAGGTCATAAAAGGTCATAAAAGGGGCAATAAAACTGTCAAAAGCAGTTTGACGAAAGGTGGTTAGGTATTATTTTTCACCGATAGGACACATCCCAGAACCAGATGGGCCATTCAGGCATATAATGTTTGATTATGTAGACATGGGAGAACCCAGAATACAAGGGATACATCTTGGTAGTAGTAGATAGATTCAGCAGATGGGTAGAAGCCGTAGCAACAGCTAAGGGAGATGCAACAGCAGTGGCAAAGTTTCTGTGTAGGGAAGTAATACCCAGGTTTGGAATTCCGAACACAATCAGTTCAGACAACGGTAGGCACTTTGCGAACAAAATAGTACAGAGAGTAACGCAATGGTTAAATATTAAGCATAGATTTGGATGTGTGTACCACCCCCAATCTCAGGGGATGGTGGAAAGGGCAAATGGGATTTTAAAAATGAAATTGGCCAAGATATGTGCCGATACAGGTATGAATTGGTTCCAAGCCCTGCCATTAGCTCTAATGTGCATGAGATCGCAAACTAACAGAAACACGCATCTAACACCGCATGAGATGCTTAGAGGCAGACCTATGCTCACGTCATTTGTTCGGGGGCCCTATAAAGGCCCTACCCTTGCGCAACTCCAGAGTGAGCTTGATCATTATGTAAAACACTAATAAAACACACAAAGTTATTTTCCAACAGGTAAAGGGAGCCTCATTCAGTGACAGTACAAGGCAGAGAGCAGCTAACGACACAAAAGACACAGAAGAAGCAGACGAGAGAACGGTACGGCCTGGTGATTGGGTATTTCTCTGAGTGTTCAGAAGAAGGTGGAATCAAGCCAGAAGAGAAGGACCATACAAGGTGGTATTGGCAACTCCAACTGCTGTGAAAGTTAAAGAAAAAGACGTATGGTACCACCTAAATCATTGTTGCAAGGCGCCAAATCCTGACCAGGTAAGGGATAGAATACCACAGGAGGACACTGAAGAATCTTACATGTGGGACCTTCAAACCTTCAACCAGAATCCAGAGAGGATGACGAAAGGCCCAGACGACAAGCTCCAGATCCGTACGAACGTACTGAAGGACTGCCGTGGACAGAAGAGTCAGAAGGAGAACAGGGATATTGGCGGGAGTGGCCCCAAGAAGATATCCAAGATTGGGAAGCAGAGCTAGACAACGAAGAAGCAGTAGCGGAAAACGCGGGACCATCTCACAGAACGAGAGCCCAAGTCAGACAAAGAGAACACAAACGAACCAGGCTCGAGGCAGCGCGAAGACAGTTAGAAGGAGACACTGGATCAGATAGTAGCTAGGATACTTGGAGTAACCACAGTAGAAAATACATACCCTACTAAAAATACCCCAAGAAAAATATTGTGTAGACTATTTGGACATAATCCCACGTCCCGCCGCTGTGATCCAAATGGAGAAACCTCTTATTTACTACCCCTTAAGAAGCTTAAGAAGACCTGTACTTAAATTAATAATGTTTCTGATGATTGATTCGATTGACAGCAGAGCTGTTGGGAACAAGAGAAATAAATCAGAATGGACCCTTGAGGAGAGGCAAATACGTTGTGCACTAGCAACAGTAACTAGAGCAAGACGGACAGCCAGATTGTCTATGTGGGACAGAACAGGAGAATGGTCAGGAACCTTTCAGATAAAAGTAGACAGAACACGAGCCTCGGGAAAACAAGTACTCATCCTTGTAAAACTGAAGGGGGAACGTGGATGGAACAGGATGACCAGGTCATATGAAATGATTGAAGCAAGCCCAACATCCAATAACTGGTGTGCATTCAATACATCATCAACAGGTAAAATCCGAGGAACATGTTTATTACTACCAGAGTGGCAGGGATGTTATGCAAAGACACCCAACCAACCCAGAATATCAGATGAGCAATCGATAGCATATGTAATGATAATTCCACAATTGACAAAGGAATCACCCAAAAATCAGACAGAAGTTGACATGACATGGAAGAACGACATGTTTTTTCAATGGTTGAGATTCACTGCAGAGACTCTAACAGAAAAGGACTGCATTGTGTGCCACGATAGAAGTAATAAACCTCAAGTAGTAGCGACGCAAGGTATGGAAGAGTGCATAAATGATCCAGCAATAGAGCCTCACAATTGTGTCCCATCAGCTGCTTACTACATTCAGCAGCATTACGTTATGATCCAGAATGGATGCAAAATACTAGTAAGTGCACATATCATCCTGTAGAAACGCTAGATGCTGTCCAACGAGAAACACCCAGCAGGCAGACCTACCTCTCCTATGGAGATAGGAGATCTGTCACCGAGTTGCAATGAAACACAGCCAGCAGCAGGATTCTTCATAGAAATGCGACAGCTTTGTGATGATGAGATGGACAATGTGTCATGTAGTGAGACAGTGAAGGTACGACAACCTGATTTGAATCCTGGTACAGCCCCGTTAGCAGATATATTCTGGTACTGTGGTGGAACAACAGTTAGACAAACGTTGCCAAACAACTGGGATGGATGCTGTGCTCCAGTATTATTGCAAGGAGACCTACTGGTCATAGGATTACATGGTAAAGACAAGAAACGAAACAAGCGAGATGAAAAATTTGTGAAAAATATTGGCCTAGAAGAACTACCAGTGTGGGAAGAGTTTAATAGAGAGGGAGGACTATCAGTGACTTGGGATGGTATTCCAATTGGGGTACCAACGGAACATGAGGTTATAAACAGGGTAGGAGGAATCTTTACGACAGTCTTCTTGCCTTGGGTTAAAATCTCGAAAAATGCAACATGGATTAACTTGCTCTATTACAATCAGCAGAGATTTTGGAATCATACCTTTGGAGTCATGAGACTGGTACAGGGACAATTGGATAAAAATACATTAATGACAATGCAGAATAGATTCGTCTTGGACACAATGTTGGCACCTCAGCGAGGAGTGTGCGCTTTAATTGGAGAAGAATGTTGCACCTATATACCACGACATACCGGTCCAGATGGCAATATAACAAAGATTTTAAGATCCATGCAGAGAATGAGAGACGAGCATGTTAGAATCACTCAAGATGTGCAAAGGAATAATGCATGGACTTCGTGGTTTGACTGGCTTAATCCTTCAAATTGGTATGGGCTACTTATGAAGTTAGGAACTATTGTTCTGATAGTACTGGGAACTCTGCTCATTTTGTCATGCTGCATCATTCCCTGGCCAAAGCAAGCATTCAGAAGATGGTGGGACAATACATAGTCGTTGTGGAACATCACGGACCGATGATGACAGATGAAGATGTCGAAGGAGAACCTGTCTACATGCAGATGAATGAATAGTGACACTGCACTGCATGAGACACCGATGACTGTTTCCATATTAATTACATGTATACTAATATGGCTTATAATAATGGCATATTGTACTCAAGCATTTAATCCACTAACTAACTCACGCTTAAAATGATTATAATCTATATCTGGACTAACTGTATCCTATACCTTAAATAACTGTATTAAGAAGTAGCACTAGAATAGTCGTGCATCTTGTTCTTGCATGTCTCTTGTTTTGCTGTACACCTATGTGTCACAGGATGGAACCAATACCTGAGGTGGCTCCAGTACCTGATCCACCGAGGAAGATTTCCTGTACAGCTTGCTGTGATATATGGAGACACATTGTGGACCACACGCCAAAGAAACGATGTGAAGGGCTGAGGCATGATCTGGCCAACTGCTATCCAGTACGTCCTCAGTGGCCAAGAAAATTCATCACTATGGCTGATGTTGTGACCAGAGATTTCAAATGGATACGCTCGAAGGCACAGGAGACATTTAACCTAGATGTATGCCGAGGACTTTGAGTTACTACAACCTTATATCAGCTTGGACGACACCTGGAATTCGGCCTCTGCAAGGCAATTCCACCTACGGGGGATGGAGCCGCAAGGAGCTCATGTGGGCTGTTTGACATTGATTGTGTTTATATCGAGGCGACAAAAACCATAACCAAAGTATTTTTTGGGGCTGACATCTTATGGACAGATACATCAATGTCGCAGCAACGTGCACTGGAGAGCCTACCATCAACTAAAGAATGGTTTGAATTTCTTTGGCAGAAAACTAACGGACCACGCCAAGTCCCAATATCGTTACTATTGAACAGTGAGGGCCTGTGTGTACTTGAATACACGGATGAGGATCGCAAAGCAATGGACAAGGATGAGGGTGACAACCCTGACACCCTCTCCATGTTTTACAGGGACCCGAATTCACTGTTTGAACAGCCTTAACGACTTCTTTTGACTATAACTTTCTGTTGATCTTGTTTAAGTAGAGTAGGTCTGCAGTCCAGGTGGTGAATGCACTGTCAAGCACAAAAAGGCTGGCAAGGTGGGAATTTTTCCTTCTGAATTGGCTAACTGGAGGGTTTTTTTGCCCACCTCTGGACTCAGCAAATATGTATTGAGACAAATACTCATCATAAATGTACTCTATTACATATAACTATACTAACAAAATGTATACTCAAACATAACCATGTACTTGTCATGTACTCAACCGATGGGGGAAATATGTAAGGAAGATGTAGATGTGTAAGGAAGATGTAATATGTAAGGAAGATGAAAGGAAGATGATTAAGGAAAATGATGGAAGATAATAGGAATTTTTTTTAGAATAAGTACTCTTTCTTTTGTGTGACTTAAAAGTCGCAGAGGGGGAAATATGTAAGCATATTTTAGTAAAATATATTTGTAATGTAACAATATGACAATATTAATCAACATAATATTAACCTTAATAATATTATATTGAATAACAAAGGATAAAAAATTAAGCAGAGAAGAACCCATGCACAAGATACCAGGAAAAAAACGAGATAAGAGATAAGGAGAGCAGGCACAAGGGGCCACAGCAAGTAGCTAGAGATACTCAGTGTACCAGGCAAATCTAAAGACACAGAAAAAAGGTGCACGTAGGAATGTATTTAATTAAAAAACATATATTATAATTGTCAACAAACGTACGGGGAAAGCACCTAGCAAGGAATACGTGCTCATTAGATTATAAATCACGTAGCTAAATATGTGCAGATACCGGTGTGTAGTGGAGTCAGGAATGACACAGAGATAAGAAAGAGGCACACAGACGCTGGTATGTGCATCATGTTTAATAAAAAAAGAACATAAGAAATAAAAGTACATTAAACATAGTTTATAAAAGCATATAGTAGAATACAAAATATATGGCCCAAAATAAAAGTAAAGAAGTACAGGGGCCTGTAACATTAACAGTAAAAGAAAAGAATTACACATCAAACCTCCTATGAGCCAGCACAACTCCAATAGGGAGACCAATCAGAGGAATAAAAGTAGAATGACCACGATTCAAAAGTGGCATAGGCACGGGAGGAAAATCCGTTTGGGTACCAACAGACACCTTAAAATCGGTCTGAGTGCCAACGSAWACATAACARTCAGGCCTTTGGATGGATGGCGCTGGAGTGCTGGACTCTGGCCTTATGGGCCTAAAAGATTGAGGAGGACTATCTGCCTCCAAACGCAGTTTTTTAGAAGGACCAGGCTTGGAGTCACCCTTCCTAAAATAAGTGAGGCCTTTCTCCAGTAGATATTGCATCAAGGATCCAGAGGACTCAGGTTCTTCTTGAACAGAACTCACAGAGGCCCGGTCCATAACAGGCTCAGTAGGGTTGTAGTCCTCAGAAGGAGCATAATCCGGACTGCCCTGACTGTCAGAGTCATCCAGGGGGATGTAGTTAGTGTTAGAGCAGTTGCGATTAGCTGTAAATATAAAGGTAAGAATGTGTCGGACACCAAAAGAGGGAAAATGGGGAAAAAAGTAAAGAAGCAATACGAGGGAGATGCTTACCCATGGTTGGTCTCTTGAGAAATGACGAACAAACCGGAAAACCAAGAGAGGTATAGTAAAAATAGGTAACGCCCCACTATTTTTAAAAATTGAGGAAAGAACAATGTAAAGATAATGGAAAACAATTAATAAGGGAATTAAAACATAATGGGAAATAATATGAGCATAAGGTGGAGTCAGATGACGAGGTATATGATGTATTAAAATAAGATATAAAAACTATAATTATAATAAGATAATTCATAAGAAAAAGTTGGATTATAATGGGAACATCTTCCAGGAATTAGGTGGACATCTTCCAGGAATGAGGAGAACTAACGAAGGTGGGGGTGATAAGGATGGGTACCTCCCCTCGATAAAACTGTATAAAAAGGCATGATTATTTCTGTAGAATTCAGTCTGTCTTTGGTGGTGCTTAGACTTCTAATCTAGGCATTGTTAAGGTGGCTCACTTGGGTTTATTGCTGCAATAAATCTTGTCTACTTCATCCAGATCTGCACTGAGTGAGAAGTCTTTCTTTGATTATTTTTACTAAATTTAAGTATATGTTTAATAACTTGTACTGAGGCAACATCAATAGGTGGAAGACAAAAATCTCCCACAAGAACATTGCCCACCGTGCCTGTCTGGGGTTAAGTCTTTTTGCTTCCCTCAGATAATGCAGATTTTTGTGATCGGATAAAGCAAAGGAACTGGTGAGTAGCCCCTTCCAACCAATGTCTCCATTCGCCCAAGGCCATCTTGATAGCCAGCAATTCACGATCCCCAATGTCATAATTCTTTTCGGTTAGACTGAATTTCTTAGAGAAGAAGGCACATGGATGGAGTGTTGTGGGCTTACCTAGCTGTTGGGAGAGAATGGCCCCCACGCCGTTGGTTGAGGCATCCACTTCCACCACAAATGGGAGTTCAGGATTGGGGTGTGTGAGAATGGGGGCCGAAATAAACACCTGTTTTAATCGTTGAAATGCAAAGGTAGCCTCCGGGTTCATTTCAGGGTTCTGGGTTTACCTCGGAGCAAGGAAGTTAACGATGACTGGCGATGACACTGTAGTTTTTGATTAATCTTCGGTAAAAATTTGCGAAGCCGAGGAAGCATTGTAACTCTTTGATCGTCGTGGGTTGTAGCCAGTTAGTAATGGCGGTTACATTTTCTTCATCCATCCTCACTCTGTGTTGATCTATGACATATCCTAGAAAATGGACAGAGTATTGGTCAAATGTGCATTTTTCAGCTTTAAGAAATAGATGGAACTTACGGAGACGTTCGAGTACCCTCGTGACATGCAGGAGATGTTCCGCTTGGGATTTGGAAAATATGAGAATGTCATCAATGTAAACAATAACGAACTGGTAGAGGAAGTCTCTGAGGATTTCATGCATGAAGTTGGAGTTGAAGTTGGATGGGGGGCGTGGTGTTTGTCTTGATTCGGAGCTTGGCCCGATTGTGACAGTAAGTGTGCCCAGTTGCAAATTTAGTGAGAATTATAAGGTTATCATGCTATAATTCACTTCATCATTCCATCATGTTAAGTCCTGGAGCTGATATCCGGCACGGTTCTTTGCTCAGTTGCGTTTTGACCTCAGTCCCATAAACCTTTGCAAAGTGTTTTTTTTCCTTTTGTGAAGTGTTTCCCATTGTCTGAACTGATTGTGTCTGGGATTCCAAACCTTGGTATCACTTCYYTACACAGGAATTTTGCTACTGCCATTGCATCTTCCTTAGCTGTTGCTACAGCTTCTACCCATCTGCTAAATCTATCCACAATCACTAGGATGTATATTTTTCCTTGTATTCTGGGTTCCCCCATGTCCACATAGCCAAACATTATAAGCCTAAATGGCCCATCTGGCTCTGGAATATGTCCTATTGGTGATGTGAAGTGTTTTCTAAGGTTATATCTAGAGCATATGTCACAAAACTGTGACAATGTYCGATRAACCATAGGACCYAGATAAGGCRACCAYCATGTCTTTTGGATTCTTCTTATCACTTCTCCTCTTGCTACGTGATCGTTACCATGAGCTTGCTTTATCAAGGTTATGAGAAAACTTTGTGGAGCTACAAAATGCCCATCTGCACTTCGCCACATGTTAGTATCATTATCTTTTGTTGCTCCTCTTGCTAGCCATTTCCGAATCTCTTCACCTGATGCTGCTGCCTGCATGTCTGCTAGTGAGGATAAGTCTGGTGCTGGGGGTGCGTAATCTTCTGGTATAAGTACTAATCTTTCTTCAGAGTCTGGACTTGAACTTGAGCTTGNNTTCTTTCTGGAATGGAGAGGGGATAGATTCGCCCCCGTGGCAGGGGTTCACCAGGAAGTAAATCTATTGCGCAATCCCATTGCCGATGTGGAGGCAGGTGTGTAGCCCTCTTGGGACAGAACACGTCCCGGAAGGCAGAGTATTGCGCGGGTACTTCCACAGACAGGTTTTCCACTTTCAATGGATGTAGCTTGCAATGGTAATACTTCGGGTTTTAGTGGAAGTGAGGGGAAACAGTTTGGTGAACACCCTCTTCCCCACTTCAATACCTCTCCTGTGGACCAGGACAGGATAGGTTCGTGCTTCATTAACCAGGGGCGTCCCAAGATAACATCTGCCATGGATTCCTCAAGGACTAAGAATGTAATTTCCTCCTGATGGAGTAGGCCCACCTGTAGTGTCACGGGGCCAGCGGATGACCGTATAGATTTTCTGGACAGGGGTATTCCGGTTATTGACTGGACCTGGAAGAGTCGTTCCGTCGGGGTGGTCTTGATCCTGAGGTGCCTGCATAGGTTGCCAGAGATGAAGTTCCCTGCTGAYCCTGAGTCGAGGAGTGCAGCCACTGAAACAGTCATATGGGATGCAGTAAGGCTTACAAGTGTGGTGAGCGGTTGTATTTTTTCTATATGAGATGACCAAACACTCACCACTGGACGAGGAGGTCGAATGGGACAYTCACTCCTACGGTGCCCCGCATTACCGCAATACAGGCAGTGATTCTGGGCCAGTCTTCTCTCTCGTTCGKTCGATGAGAGTCGTCCCCGGTCCACTTGCATGGGTTCCAGTGGGKGTTCCGGATCACCAGAGACCGATATTGGACTGTGGAGACGGTCTGCTGAACCTGGGGTGCCAGCGTGACAGGAAGTGAGACGTGCTGAACAGCGGATGGAGAGTTGAATAAATTGTTCTAATCCCAGAGAGTCATCGTGGGTAGCGAGCATAATTCGTAGATTGGGATTGAGTCCTTGACGATAGGTGGTTATGAGAGCTTGCTCATTCCATCCACTGGAGGCAGCTAGTGGCTAGTGTACGAAACTGGAGAGCATAATCTTGTATAGGTTGGTTATTTTGCCTCAGATGGTAAAGCTGTTCTCCTGCAGACCCTTCGCTGTCCACCCGTTCAAATACCTCCCTGAAATGGGAGAYGAAGAGGTCATATGAGGTGGTGAGTGGTCCTYCCTGTGACCAAATTGACTCCGCCCACTGTAGCGCCTGTCCAGACAACAGGGAAATAATATAGGTATAGGTGGTGTTTGTCTTGATTCGGAGCCTGGCCCGATTGTGACAGTTTCCTCCCACAGTCCAAAGACACGTACATAGTTTAATTTAATTAAAATTCTCAAAGATTGGTCGTAGTGTGTGTGCCCTGCGACAGATTGGCATCCTGTCCAGGGTGTACCCCTCCTTGTGACCTAAGTCTCCTGGGATAGACTCCAGGCCCCCGTGACACTGAATACAGGATTAAGCGGTATAGGTGATGAGAGTGAGTGAGAGTCAACACTTATCTTTTTTATAGTGCACTTGATAAAATAACTGAAGGCCCTACAATTTGTCATTGATATAGCTGGTCAGTACACAACTTAAATTTTGTTTTGTGTTTGTAGTAGGTGAATAAAAGATGGCTTGACAGAAATCACATTGGTTTAATATAATACTTGCAGGTTGGATTTTAAGGGAGATTATATTATTTGGCCAGTGTCATGTAGCCAAATTAAAGTTTTAATAAAAAAAAAAAAAAAA
>QMIH01004181.1:0-17017 GCA_003987875.1 Clarias batrachus | reverse complement strand
TTACTATGCTTTACTAAAGCATTCTTTAAAAATAAAAACAATGATGCAGCAGCTAAAATTAAAATTAAAATACATTAAAATTTTCCATAAAATTTGTTCTCATCACCATTTGTTATACTGTATTTTATGATCTTGCACTCACCACAGAGCATTCCTTACATTGACACCATTCCTGGAGGGCTAAAAGCAGAAATGGCTTTGTATTTTCAAGGGATTGCAACAGGGCAAGGGTATGTCTTCATGGCTTTTCCCCAGGTTATATACTGTTCAAAATAACCCCGGCATGTTTTTTGAAAAAAGGAGAAGGGCATTGGAAAATAATGTGATTACATAAAAATAAACCAGGATCTTGTTGTGTTCTGTTTTTAATTCAAAGATTTTCATTTAATCTCATGAATGGGCTGACGGCTAATGATGACATGGCTTTTCACTTCAACCCTCGCATCAATGACTCTGTGATCCAAAATAGTCGCAGGAATGGAAGCTGGGAGAAAGAAGAACGCACATCAGGGTGTGCCATTTCCAGGGGATCAGCCTTTGATATCTTTATTGTGACTAAACCAGAAGGCTATGTGGTATTAATAATACATTAGAATCAGATACATACTAGCAAAACAAATAAGTTCATGGGAATAACATATCTGTTCTTTCCAGGTATATGTAAATGGTCAGTGGAATTGCCTGTTCAAACACCGCATGCCAATGGAGAAAGTGGCTAAACTGTACATTTGTGGAGGTGTCATGTTGAACATTGTTGGTATTGTTGAAGTAAGTTACATACTGTTGTTTTTTTATATATATATTTTGTAAAGCCACAATTTTAAGACAAGGAAGCCTAATGTTGTAAATTGGAAATTAACGCACAAGGATTAATATGTTGGTCTCTGTCTTTCAGTTATTGTTATCTTCAGTCCATATTTAGATTTGAGTAACAGCAATTCAGTGAAAGTTTTTTTTTTTTTTTTAATTAATATTAATAGTTGATCTCATCTGCTAAGTCCAGCAGTTCCTGCATACCACTTATCTCTTTGGTCACATTTAATTCCAAGTTCTCCTGCAATGTATGGCATCAACTAAACACGCCATGTTTAAAAAGGTTAGGATTTCTTTTTATGTCTGCTCTCTCTAGAACTGGAGTAAGTCTACCTTTGGTAAGGAACTAATCTCTGGTATGTCACGGACAAAGCTCTCCGACATCCAGTCTGATATGCCACAGCCAGTCTGTAACCCAGTAAGCATTTTTTATTTTTGTAGCAAGTTCAAAATAACTAAACCTGGCAACGAAATAATAAAAAATAAATTGTATATGATTTATATTATATTATAGATATATTTATAGATAGATATAATATATATTTATTATTATATTATAGACATTTCTTATTAAACTGAGTGATTCTTTACCACATCAGAGCAAACAATATTTTGAATCAATCCCTGGAGGCTTGAGACCCGGTATGGCTTTCTTCTTCCAAGGAGTTGTTCCTTCAGATTGTGAACGGTATGTTAAATGTGTGTGTGTGTGTGTTTTTTTTTAACTGTACTGCAGTTTGAATAGAAAACCAATATAGAACACATTACAGAAAATGTCTTAGTTGAATTTGGTAAATATTGGAACAATTTTGTTTATTTATTTATTTATGTATTAATTTTTTTATTTTGCAGCTTTGAAATAAATTTTCAGATCGGGCCAAAGTACCCTCATGACATTCCTTTCCACTTCAACCCCCGTATGTACGCTGTGATCTGTAACACCTGCAGGAATGGGACATGGGATGGGAATTACATTGAGCTACGAGGAGGCCCCTTTGTCAAGGGAGGAGCCTTTGACATCATCATGGTTATAAAACCAGAATGCTATGAGGTGTGATATTATGGAGAAACTAAATGAGTTTGTTGAACTTGAAGCAAATTGATTTAACTACTTTACATTTAATTTGTTCAGGTGATAGTGAATGGCCTGGAATACTGCAAGTTTAATCACCGTATACCATTTGAAAAAGTGACTACACTTGCCATCAGAGGAGATGTCTTCATGAACATCCTTCACATTATTGAAGTAGGTAATTTTTTTATTTTATAAAATGGTTACCATGAGGTACTTTAACTTTAAAGTTCAACTTCTTTAACTTCATGGACTTTATCATTGTTTTATTCTTGTACTTCATGGTAACTATAGTTTCATTAAGAATATGTTTTTGTTGTATAGGGGTTAGAATATTAGGTTATATTATGTTCAGTATTAGTCCAAAACACTTCTTTGCTTAATGAAATGTAAATGGATAAGTTACTCTTCTTCTACAAGATGAGCACATATTTTTAGAAAGGTTTGACACTGATCTTAAAAGCAAAACGGTAAAGGGAACATTAAAATGGGAACGGGAGAACTTGGTGCTAAATAATTTACCAAGATAAGATACAGTCACAATTAAATTACTACAATTCAAATTACCTCCCAGATAGCACACTTCTGAAGGGCCAACGCTGGGGCAACAGCAGTGCATCGTTGGTCCACTGTTGGTATCAGTGGTTGGCCCAATGTCATTTTATCCTCTGGCTCAATGTTGGCTCATCGGTGGGGCCAAATTTAGTTTGGCCCAATGTGGGCACAACGTTAGTTCAGTAGATAATGGCAAAGTTGGAATTGGAAATTAAACTCTTATTATCATCACAAATAATAAGAAAACATGTTTATATATTCAGAAATTTATTGATTTTAATTGTAATAAAATTATTACAAATTAAGAAAATGTATAACCATTATGATGATCAACTACAAAATAATCACCTAGTACACCCACTTTTTCTCTCAGCAAAGTGGATGAAAATAAATGAATACAAAGTACCCATTGCTTCAGACTTGTATTTTCTATCAGATGGCTCTGCATTTGCAAAACAATATGTACTCTATATTAGCCACATCATTAGCCTTTTAACATCTCTGGCACTTTCAACCCCTTTGGTTCTAACCTTGCTATGGCTCCGTATGCCACCGTATTCACTGGCAACAGTTGATTAGCCTAGCATAATAGTACATAGCTAAACATATTTCTCACCACATTACGGCAAAACTACTTACTGCATGCTTTTCATGTTACCGCCACATATTCTCAACAAACTTATGTCTTACTCAAAAGGTATTTACATCTTATTTGAAGGAATATTAACCCACCTGTATTCAAGAAAAAAGATGAACAAAACTTTAGCTTGTGTTTAGCTTGGCTTCAGGACTTAAATCAGCAACACTTGGCCTCTGTGAGGTTTTAGGTTCCTCCCTAGCGATAAGCATAATCTAGTGCCCTGTTTAACCGTGTTAACGGTTGAGCACAAAGCACAATGAATTTAACATTTATCATTTAGTGAACTTTTGAATATTTGTTATGTATGTACTAGATTGGTAAGCAACCCTCATTTGAGCTGCTAATGTGATGGCTCCATTGAAACAGCCTACTTCACAAAGTTGAGGCATTATGATTTAATTCCCAATTTTCAACCTTGAAAATAATCTACTGAACCAACACTGAGCTAACCCATCTTTGGCCCAACCAATAGGTCAACACTGGTCCAACGGACAAAATGACGTTGGGCCAACCACTTCATTGCCGTTGGCCCAGCGTTATATACTGTATATTCTACTATATACTACTGCAAATGCTACCCTTTTTATATCAAGCAAGACACAAATATAATATAAAATGTACCTTTAATATTATATTTGTATCATGAAGAAAAATGTTACAGATGCTTTTCTTTTTTAATAGATGGGTGATGTTAAACTGAAAGTCAGCATGCCTGCAAATATTTGAGAACTTGAATCTTCCCAAGAAGCACTGATGATTTTGAAGTGATATCTGCTTAAGCAAATGAGAATTACAACAGTTCTTTAACATGCTTTGTCATTTTATTAATCTTTTTCATAATTCTCTTGTTTTTTGTTGCTTGTGCCTGAAAATAAATATTATATATTATTTGCTACAGTATAGACATCTTAAAAAAAAAAAGAGAGAGAGAGTAGGCATGTTGATTGCTAATGCAAACAGTAAATTGTAGTATGTATAGGTTATCTCTTTCAGCGGATGAGCTGTAGTTTCTAGTCTTTTTAAATAAACGTATTGTCCAATAAGAGAGGTTAAAGACAATTAACTGCAATAGGTAAATTAGCTAATACAACAAAAAAGGAATTCACTAGTTACAGTAAATGTGATGTCTGGTATTTTCTATGGGATAATTAAGTATCTATCTATATTTTTTGTTTACGTTATTTCTATTATTTAAATTTGACTAAAAACCTTATTGATCACAATTGTGCACAACAGATTAAGTTGTCAGACCTCATTGCTCATCTCTAAAAACCTGATCCATATGCAGTGTTGCAAAGCATATTTGATTTGGCTACTTATAACTCTTCCCAAATGTATTGTGGTATGATTTGCTTTTGTTATTTTGAATTATCAACCTAGTTACTTCTTGATTAAATCGTTTTGAAATTGCACTGGTGGTAGTCATTGAATTATTTTTTAATTGAATTGTTTGAACTTTTTCATTATATTTTAAATGTATAATATTTCATATTGAACCCAGTGTATCTTCTTTCTTAACTGTATTAGGCATTTAAGAAAGATTGCCTAAAAATGCTTAGAATGAGGGTAAATGACCTACACTGATGACACACTTTGCGACGAGACCCGGTCAGACTTCTACAAAATGTAACCAGTAATGACGTTTTGTCTAGGCTTCTGATTGGCTCCCTGTTGATTAAGGAAGCTAGTACTTAATGGGGCGTTTTGCGTTTTCATGTGAACAAAGATATTTTTAAACCCTATAGGTCGTGTGGACAGAATTATTTTTAAAAACGAAGAAGAAAAATCTTCTCTCTTCTCTTTTTAAAAGTACCTGGCTAAGTGTGGACATGGCCTTAGGGTGCCCAAACTTTTGCACTGATCAGCCATAACATTAAAATTCCCTCCCTCATATTGTTTAACAAAAACGAAGAAAATAAAGCAGGAAAAAATAGAAACACTAGAAATATAATAGAAACACAATAGAAATATAAAACTGCAGTTAAACATTAATCAATTTCGGTGGCAAGTATAATTGATTATAAAAAAACTATACTTTGTTTCTTTCTTTTTTTTTTTACTTAACTTCACCCACTTCCTTTATTTATTATTTTTTTTATTAACTACATTTTTTAATGGTCCCTAAACTATGGTGCCCCACAGCATCACTGCATGTCTCTGAGTTGTGTGTTGTACAGTTCAGAACAGATATCTCCTTGGGTGCCTCATTTTAAACCCAATTTTGCTTCTTCTGTTTTGGGACTTTTAATTTGACATGGACTTCATTTTCCCATCATCATCACAGTTTGACCTTAATTTACAGCTCAGTTTTGTTTCTGTTTTGTATTTAATGTTATGTTAGTTTTGCCTTTCATTTTAATTACATTTAGTTTATATTGTGTCTTCTCAGTGTCACAAGAATTAATATTAGCATTTATCCTGTAGCCCATCCCTAGTCATAGTGTTAATAGTTGTTGAGTTGATGTTTTTTTCTTTTTTCTTAAATGATGTTTAAATTTCACAATATTAAAGAAAAATCTGCAATTGTACCCTACTACACAATTTATGACAAAGAAGAGCATAGACTTAGAAGAGCATGTGCTTTCTATGGTGGTTGTGTGTATTTATGGAATATTATTATTATTATTATTATTATTATTATTATTAATAATAATAATAATAATAATAATAATAATAAAACATAACATGGCAGTCCAAGACTAGATTTTAGACTAAGCATCTCCACTTTCATACTAGACATTATAAAATATTGTTTTTGGACTGAGTACTTACAATGGGTGTGTGTTTTTATGATTTACTCTAAGCTCATGAAAAAGTCTTGTTCTTGGTGTTTGGCAACAAATGGCACTATCCACTATGTTGCATTACCGCCACCTTCTGGTCTTGATCTCCCTCATTTCCCTATCTACTTTTCTAGTCCAGTCACCCATAAGAAACCAAATCAAATACTTTCATCCTTGCCCTCTTTCTCCATTTTCTAAAATAATTTTCACAATATACTCAACCCTGCAAGTTCCCCTATCTCACAAACCAACAACCTGCAAGAGCACAATTATTCATGACGAAGAATGGTGGCAGTCCTGTTTTTGGCCCAGTTAAAACATTCAAAATCAGCTATTCTTGAAGCAGTTCTTGAAGCAGCAGTATTGAACAGTACTTACTGTTTAGTTTTTTTTTTTTTTCAGAATCATGTACAGATGCTGTTACAGATGCTTTTTTCTTTTATATATAGGTGGATGTAGCCAATATTTGAAGATTTGAAACTGCTCTGATAATTTCTTGCTTTTAAATCTGATTACATTTTTCAGAATTACAAATGATGGATGAATAGGATTTGTCAGTGCAATATATTATTTACTACAATTTTATAGTAAGTCTATAAAGCCTATATACTGTAAACAACTGGCTAAACAAATTTTAGAGAAGAACTGAAACTATGGTTTGCACAAAACAGTAAATGGAGTGTAGGTTTTCTGTTTCAGTGGATGAGCTGAGTACATTACTCTAACAAAATATATCCTTATTAAATTTAAGATAAAAATTCTGTGCAAAAGATATCTGGGAATTAGCTATTGTAACAAAACAGGAGGAGTTCACTACTTAATAGTTTTTATTATTTTATTTTTAATTTGACAAAATCCTTATCAGTCACATGTACTGTAGATCCGGCTAAATGCAAAGGCCAAATCAAACAAACCTGATTTCAGATTTTTGAACACCAAGTACAAGGGTGAAAGAATAAGTTTTCAGTTCCACCTTAAATATTGCTCCAAATACAATATTATACCTGTAGAGAGCATTTACTACCCATCTTTGAAAATGATCCATATGCATCGTTGTAAAGTATTTTTGATTTGACTACTTATTCCTTTTGCCCAAATCTATTATGGTATAATTTTCCAACTCATAATAACAACAAAAACTTTATTTTCTCTTTTTAATACATAATAATTCATACGTAACTAATAATTAACCCACTTCGCTCGACAGTTGCGAGATGGTACATGACACGGTGATCATCAGAGACTCCATCATCCATGCCACCACGGCTAAAGGGTAGGGTAGCCCTGCTCCTTATTCATCACGTCTCGTCTCGTCCTGTCTCCTGGTTCGTGTTTATATCGGCACCCATCCACCAGCTCCGTCATATCCACAGTTAAGACAATCCAGTTCATTCCATTATCTGTTTACTATCATTCACAATCAGTCAATAAAACACCCGTTCGGGTTTCATAAGATCATTGTCTGCTGAGTCTGTATGTCCGTAACAGATGGTTAGACCACAACAATGAACCCGACGGAACCGGATCCTTTACTCAAGCTGGTGGAACGGCTCCGCCTAGTTTTCACCTCTGCTGCACCACTTCCGGCAACACTCTTTTCTTCGCCGACACCATCCATTCGCGTCAGTCCCATGGCGACAGCAGGGCCTTTCGGTGGTGAGGCGGAGAACTGCAATGGATTCCTTCTCCAGTACTCTCTCACCTTTGAGATGCAGCCTCACAGGTTCCCTTCCGACAGATCTAAAATTGCATACATTATCTCTCTACTTACAAATAAGGCTCTCCAGTGGGCGGAGGCTATCTGGCAGCAAGATAGCAGCGTCAGTGATTATCATGAGTTTTTAACCTACTTCCGGGAGGTGTTTACACAAATCAGCAGACGCTTCCACAGCTGGTGAGAAACTGCTTAAACTTCAGCAAGGCGAAAGTTCCATTAATGACCATGTCTTAACTTTTAGAACCTTAGCTGCCACCAGTGGGTTGAATAGAGCGGCACTCCTGACGAAGTTCCGCCAGGGTCTGGATCCACACCTGAGGCTGCAACTCGCTGCGCAAGATGATTCAGTGGGATTGGAGCGGTTCATCCGAACCTCCATTCAGGTGGCTAATCATCTCCAGGAATGCACCTCTGAGACGTCCGTGCGCCATGATCCATCTGCAGTTCTCCGCCCAGCCGGGGCGCGATCCGTTCCACAACCTATGCAGGTGGACCCACAGTCACTCTTCAAACTCTCGTCCACTGAGAGACAGCGTCGGCTGACCCAAGGACTCTGCCTTTACTGTGCAGAAAAGGGACATGTCCGTCTGACATGTCCCCGACGCCCTCCTCGTCCACTGGTATACAAGATATCTTATTTGGATAAACCTTTGGCTCCTTTAACCACTGACGTAGTCATTGATGCTGCTTCTCATTCTGTTACAGTAAAGGCACTCCTGGATTCTGGGTCAGCTGGCAACTTCATCTCCCCGCTTTATGTCACCAACTCCACATCTCTATGATCCTCCACCCAACCCAGTTCAAGATATGTTGCATCACCATTGCCCCCCCCCTCGAGGGAGATGGGTATGCTACACCACTCCGCCCATCAACATGCAAGTGGGTTGGCTACATCGGGAACACATTTCATTTCTGGAACGATCCACCTCCGATATCATTCTAGGACGTCCGTGGCTCGCCGAGCACAAACCCATTCTCTTAACACCACATCGGTGGAGAGTCCCTCCGACCTGCCCTGTGTGACTCTTCCCGAGTGCTACCCCCATTTCAGAGACGTGCTCTGTCCAAAGCGAGCCACGCAGCTGCCACTTCATCGGCCATGGGACTGTGCCATCGACCTCCGTCCAGGTGAACCAGTGCCCAAAGGGAAGATCTATTCTCTATCCCTTCCAGAACAGAAAGCCATGGAGAAGTACATTGAGGAGGCTCTTCAACACGGATATATCCTCCCCTGCTGCTTCAAGTTTCTTCTTTGTGGCAAAAAAGGACGGAGGGCTCCGACCGTGCATTGATTTTCGTGCCCTTAATCAAATCACAGTGAAGTTCAGTTACCCACTCCCTCTTGTCCCGTCAGCTCTGGAGCAACTCCGAGGGGTGCGCATATTCACAAAGCTGGACCTCAGAAATGCCTAAAATCTCATCAGGATACAACAGGGGGACGAGTGAAAGACCGCGTTCATCACACCCTCAGGTCATTACGAATATCTGGTCATGCCCTACGGCCTAGTCAATGCCCCCTCCATATTCCAAGGTTACATGAATGAGGTGTTCCGATCATTTCTGAATCGATTTGTGATCATTTACATCAATGACATATTCATTCACTCCAGGAATGAGGCGGAGCACCGCATTCATGTGGTCGAGGTTCTCCGAAAACTCAGAGAACATCACCTGTTCCTGAAAGCTGAAAAATGTGCCTTCCACCAATCCACCGTGCAGTTCTTGRGCTATCACATCAGTCAACAAGGGATCAAAATGGATGAAGGGAAGGTGGACGCCATTCGGACCTGGCCAATCCCAACCAACATTAAACAGCTCCAACGCTTTCTGGGTTTCGCCAACTTCTACAGAAGATTCATCCAAAATTACAGTTCATTAGTCTCCCCCCTAACCGATCTCCTGAAGGGCAAGCCCAAGGCCCTCGCCTGGAATGCTGAAGCCACCACGGCCATGGTCACAATGCAAAAGGCATTCACCTCAGTGCCTGTCCTTGTTCTCCCAGACCCCAACAGACCATTTCTGGTAGAAGTTGACACRTYTCGATCCGGAGTTGGAGCCATTCTCTCGCAGCAGCAGGGGAAACCTCCTCACTACCATCCATGTGCCTTCTTCTCCCGATAGCTGTCACCCGCCGACCAAAATCACAATATTGGGAATCGAGAGCTCTTGGCAATCAAGCTGGCATTAGAGGAATGGCGACACTGGTTGGAGGGGTCCGTACACCCTTTCCTGGTCTTAACGGATCACGGGAACCTGGAATATCTGCGGGACGCCAAACGCCTCAACCCCCGACAAGCCAGGTGTGCACTATTCTTTACCTGGTTCCGCTTTACCATTAGTTATCGACCAGGAACCAAGAATGTCAAAGCTGATGCTCTCTCTCGCCACTATGATGCGTAGGACATTCCGGAAACAACCAAGCATGTTCTCCCCTCAACTCTGTTTGTCGCTCCAATTCAGTGGGAGATCGAAGATGAAATTCGTCAGTCTATGACAACCGAACCACCTCCACCAGACTGTCCAGCTGGTCGTCTCTATGTTCCTCTCACACAGCGAGAAACCCTCCTCCATCAGGCGCACACATCTATGGGCACTGGTCACCCTGGAATGAATCAAACCCTCTCGCTAATAGAAGAACGCTTCTGGTGGCCTAACATGGCCGAACAGGTTAGAAGGTACGTGARGGGATGTCGGGACTGTGCCACCACCAAACCATCCAGAAATCTGTCAGCAGGAAAGTTATTACCTCTTCCAGTTCCCTGGCGTCCCTGGTCCCACCTGGGTGGATTTTGTCACCGACCTCCCTCGTTCCGCAGGACACACCTGCATCCTGGTAATCGTCGATTGATTCTCCAAATCCTGTCGCCTCATTCCATTACCCAAACTCCCCTCAGCAAAAGAGACGGCCGAAATGCTCTTTAATCAGGTTTTTAGACTTTATGGCATTCCAGAAGACATCGTATCTGACAGAGGACCCCAGTTTATCTCCATGTTCTGGAAAGCCTTTTTCCATCTCCTTGGTGTGACTGTAAGCCTGTCTTCTGGATATCATCCCCAGAGTAACGGACAAACGGAACGCAAAATCCAGGAGATAGGCAGATACCTCCGTACCTTCTGCCAGGACCACCAACACGCAGAATTCACTCCGACAACCCACCACAGGACTCACCCCCTTTTGCGTACTCGGTTACCAACCGCCTCTTTTCCCCTGGAACAGAACACCTTCTGAGGTGCCATCTGTGACTCACTGGTTCCAGGAGAGTGAGAGGGTTTGGGACTCAGCTCACCAACAGCTACAACGTGCAGTTCGAAGACAATGATAGCAGATACTCCCAACTTCCAACCTGGACAAACAGTTTGGCTCTCCACACGCGACATCCGTCTTTGACTGCCCTGCAAGAGTCCCAGATTCATCGGTCCCTTCACCATCCTCGCACAGATCAACCCCGTCACATATAAGATTCACCCTACTTTTCACGTCTCCTTACTTAAACTTTATTACTCACCCAGTTTTCCTGTTTCCACAGAGTCTGGTCCCAGAGGCGAACCCCCCCCCGGCACTGGAGCTAGAGGACGGAACGGTCTACGCGTGAAGGAAATCCTGAGGTCCCGCCGCCGCGGTGGTCGTCTCGAATATCTCGTCGACTGGGAGGGGTACGGCCCTGAGGAGAGGAGTTGGGTCCCCCGAGAAGACATCTCGACCCAAACCTCCTCAGGGAATTCCACAAACAACACCCACAAATGCCTGCTCCCAGAGGAAGGGGTCGTCCACCCCGGTGACGGGCTCAGCGGCCCTCAGGAGTGGTCCGTGGAGGGGGGGGGTTCTGTCACGGAAACACCAGGCTCCACCCTCAATCTCCGTTCCCAATAACCTGAATTCTGAGTGCACACCGGATTCACATTAGCACTACACTTCATATACACCTCACTTCCCCGCACTTAGCGTCTGACCACGCACATGGAAACAGACTCCGTTACGCAACTATCTGCAAGCCCTGCTTCTTGTTCATCGCATCTCGTCTCATCTCGTCCTGTCTTCTGGTTCGTGTTTATATCGGCATCCGTCCACCAGCTCCATCATATCCACAGTTATCCACAGTTAAGACAATCCAGTTCATTCCATTATCTGTTTACTATCATTCACAATCAGTCAATAAAATGCCTGTTCGGGTTTCATAAGATCATTGTCTGCTGAGTCTGTATGTCCATAACAATAGGTATTCAGGGACAGGCATTAAAATGGTTTAGATCCTACCTGTCCTATCAATACCATTTTGTAGATCTGAATGGAGAACTGTCCAGTGTAATGCCAGTAAAATATGGAGTCCCACAAGGTTTCATTTTAGGACCTCTGTTGTTCACCATATACATGCTTTTCTTGGGTAACATCATTAGAAGACACGGGATTAGTTTTTACTGCTGTGCTGATGATACCCAGTTATACTGTACATCTTCTCAAAACCAGATGAAATATCCAATTTGTCTAGATTAACCGAGTGTGTCCAAAATATAAAAGACTGGATGACCGTTCATTTTCTCTTACTAAATTACGATAAGATGGAAATATTAGTTATTGGTCCAAAAACCAGTACACAAATTCTTTCACACTTCAGCTTGCAATTGAATGATGTACTATTTCTCAACAGAGAAATACCTGGGCATAATATTAGACAGAAACTTGTTCCTTGAGAATCATATTTCCAATATTACAAACACAGCCTTTTTCCACCTTAGGAATACTGCCACACTTACAGTAGGAACATTTTATCTGTATCTGATGCAGAAAAGCTAGTTCATGCATTTTTGTCCTCTAGACTGGACTACTATAGTGGACTATTAGGTGGTTGTCCTGCATCCTCAATAAACAAGCTACAGTTAGTCAAAAATGCAGCAGTCAGAGTTCTAACCAGATCAGGAAATTTTAATAATATAACCACAATACTATCACTGGCTACCTGTTAAGTTTACAATTGATTACAAACTAGCATTACTTACGTACAATGCCCTAAATGATCTAGCTCCTACAGTACGTATCTAGGCAGTCTTCTGGTGCGTTACAATCCGCAGTGCTCCTTACCAATCACAAAACTCTGGATTTCTGGTAATTACCAGAATATCAAAGTCCACAAATGGGGGTAGAACATTTTCAAATTTAGCTCCTAAGCTTTGGAATAGCCCTCCTGATAATGTTCAGGACTCAGACACAGTATTCCAGTTTAAAAGACATCTCTTTGGCCTTTTGTGCATGCACAAAATTCATTCCATAACCTCGTACTCTAGTACATTTAAATGCACACTCCTATCTACTGTAGTTCTGTTAATATAATGAATTGCAACTATGCTAATTTATTTTCCACCTGTTCTTTCTTTTTTACTTATCCCGAGGCACCTGGAGATTTTGCCAACTCCAGAAGATGAAGGCCAACCCTGCAAGGATCCTGAGGTATCCACAGAAGGACCACCTCCATCTGGATTCTGCTTATGATGGTTTTAGCTACACATGCTGCCCTCTGCATCTATCTGACTCATTCTGGTGCCATGCTGGTGCTAAACTGAAATGCACTCCGTATTAACTTGGACAGCTTCTGTTATATTGAACTTCCAGCTGTCTAACATACAGTATGACTGCATATTAATCCCTGCTGGGTTCCCTGTGGATTCTGGTTCTCCTCATGGTTTCTTCTTATTGTCATCTCAGGGGGGATGTCACCATCGCCCTCGACTTGCTCACTATGATCTATACACATTTTTACTTTCTCCTACACATTTCCATAATATTCTTTTAATTTTGTGGAGCTGCATTGAGACAGTTACCATTGTTACAAGCTCTGTATAAATAAAATTTAATTGAATAAGTAAATCATGAATAATATACAAGGAAAAAAACTATTTTACCATTTTTAAGGAAAAGACAAACAACCCCCCTCACAAAAAAACAGTAATTTAAATCAGAAATTGAAATAGAGCTACAGAAAACAAGAATAGTGCCCTGTAAAAAAGTAATTGACTCTTTAAAAGCCTTTTAAATTCAATATCCATTTTATTTAGAGTCATAAGACCTAAAAGATGTGTACAGAGAAGCTGCTTGTCATCAGGCAAGGCAGGAGACTGTTTGGGACCCCAGACCCGTAGGGGGCCCTCAAAGGCTGACAAACTTATTTATAATATCATGGTGATGAATGCTGGCTGGAGAGGCCCCTTTTAAATTTTTGCCTAGTGCCCCAACAGACTCCAGAATCGCCTATGCATTTGAAAGGCACGTGTGAATTGTTTTAGGAACTCTCAGCAATGTGTTTAAAGAAGAAACGCATGCTTGTTTCACATTGGGTCCACATTCCACTGCTGCTTTTAAGCAAGCTTGAGAGACTAACTACAGAAGCCACAATATGAGTATAACTTTATCTCGACCCATGTTTCAATATTATGATAAAAAAAAAAATGATAAAAAAAAAATCGCAGTCACAAGACTGAGACAGAGGGGGAAAAGAAAGGAACAAGTGAGGTTCTTGTGATAAGACTTTTCATTCATTTGGCTCAAGTGGGATTTTGTGTCTAGATGCCTAGAAGTTTTTTTATTAAATTTTTATTTTATATATATTTTTTTTTTCTCCAGATTTATTGTTTGGGCATTCCATCATCAACTTTTAGTTTTGGTAAAATCACAGTCCAAAATATTAATGTGTCTTCTGACAATTTAAGGTCACATATTTTCCCATGGTTTCTACATTTAAATGAGCAACTTCATCTTAGTCTTATATCACAGTGGTGTGGAATTCTTAGTTGCTATGTTGCTATGACCACAGCATGTAGATTGGCTCATTGAAATTAAATATTAGGGATTTGTATAGCAGAGTCTCTAGGTAACCTAAATAAAAATGTATGGAAGAGTGTGTTTGTGAAAGTATGAAACCAGAAAAAAACATTTTATTGGTGAATCTAATACATTAATAAATAATAAACTAAAAAAAATAGTGTACATGATTAACAGAAATACAGCAGGCTGGCTGATTGATTCTGTCCCCTACACACTAGAGGAAATGTGATGAGAGGAACAAATTAAAAGCAAATAGCATATAGACAAATGTCAACCACAGTATATCAAGTTAGATATACTGAACAGGCCAAAATAATAACTTTCTTCACAGGCAGACAGGGAGTCTGTAATAGTTCCTAGTTTGTCCCTTAGTTGGCAACATTGGAACCTGCGGCACTTTACTGGAATTTTTGGTTTTCTAGACACTGTTCTATTGATAAGACTAGATGAATAAAATGCCAGCATTCTAAAAAAAAAAAAAGCANGGGGGGGGGGGGGTTGGGCAAGGCCAAACTGTGACATCAACTGTTAGCTCTCCATAGTTTCTATTGTGAGGTTTAATAAAATGTCTATTTAGCATTTATGAAAAGAGTCTCCAGAGACAGTTCTGTAAAGCAGTTAAATATACTTTCAGCAAATGTATGTGGTATAAGAAAAATAAACATGTTTGGACATGCATCTATATTGACAAAATTTTGGAAGATACCATTATCTAGCACAACTTACATTTATTTCATTATATACTGTATCTGAGCAGTTGAGAGTTAAGGGTATTTCTTGAGGACCCAACAGTAGTACCTTGGCAGTGATCAGCTTTGAAAATTATGACCTTTTGGTCCAAAGTCTTAAAAACTGTGCTACACCTGTCTGATGTCTAATTTCCATTATAAGGTAATAATCCACCTCAGGCCATGTTCTCACTGCCATGTTATGTACCATTAGATAATTAGATAAAAGAGGTCAAAAGGAAGACAAACATACTGTACAAACACAAATACAGCAGAAAACCACCTGTATAACATGTGTGAAAAATGTTTAAGAACATTGTCCTTAATTTTTATTAAGCCAAAAAAAATAGTTGACACACCTAGCGCAAATATAATTTATTTTTTTTATTTTTTTTAGCCATCTACTGTGATTTTTCTACAAAATTCCCAGCGGTGTGAATTATCAGTAATTCACTAGACTGTGTTAGTGCAGCACTACGAGGTTCATATGTGGCAGGATGACCGACCTTGAAGAAATGATGCATGAGCTGGTTGTGAGAGGTGAAGGAGGAGGAGGAGGAGGAGGAGGAGTTGTTGCACACTGGCAGTAGTCTGCCTCTGTAGAGAGGATTACAATAAGGAACTTTTCTCATTTTCTCTTTTGGGAAATTTGCACATGGCTTGCTAAATGGCCGAGAAAGTTTTAACCAAGTCAGGGGGAAAAATAAGTGGGGTAAGTCAGCTATGAATTTAAATGATTGCTTGTCTTAATGTTACGTTATATAGTGTTTGATCGGACAGAAACTCTATCATTCCGTTGTATAAAAATAATAAATAATCTAACTACAGTACATATCTAACTAACTACAGAAACTACCTACCTAATTACAGTCTCTAACTACCTACCTACTGTAAAGTAAATTTAAATTATATTTATTTTGTTCTGTAATCATCACCTTTATTCACATTCATGCTGAAATTACCACTTGCATGATTTTAGTGGCCATTTCCACTTTTTTTCTTTCTGCCTTGCTTTCTTTCTTTACAGCATTTATTTCATTTTTACAAAACATGACTAATTGTTGGCAGTATAATATATAATATAATACTCCTGATTTTACATTAAAAACAAAGCTTGATTCCGTTCCAAGACTTCACAAGACTTCTGAGTCTGCAAAAGCTCAGAAAACCAAATTCAAATACTTTTGCTAATGTGGTCATGTGCATAGCTAGATGTAATGTACTGTATTATTGTCAGAATGTAATCCATTACTTGCTGCATGCATTGTGCAAACCATGTGACATACATTCAATGGATGCTTTATAAGATTTCTACTGCACTTTGTCATCCATGTGTATATGACCGAGCATTTGATTAAAAATCTTGCTCATTCTGTTTCTTCTTTCTACAGGATTTAACCACAACCCTCCTAGCAGCAGCACTGCTTTCATCTTTGGGAAGCTCCATGCTTTACGGCTATAACCTGGCTGTAGTCAATTCTCCTGCTGAGGTGAGTAACATATTTAAATGATCATATTCAATACTTGTAGGAGAATACAACAGTTACTGTACCGTATGCTACAAAGATTTTTTTTCTTGCTCTTTCTAGAACTTCATTAGAATATGAACAATTTAAAGAGTATAATCATTCACACAGGAAATTTTTTATGTCTTTATTTAATTGCATTGGTCCATTTTTTGGTACACAAGGAGGAAAGAGGCTGTCCAAATATTAAAAATCCCTTTTTATTGTTGTTTCATTATTTATTATTCGAGTGTTTTGGCACCATATCATGTGCTGTATTATATTTTTTTCATAACTATGTATGTATGTATGTATGTATGTATGTATGTATGTATGTATGTATGTATGTATGTATGTATGTATGTATGTATGTATGTATGTATGTATGTA
>QMIH01004174.1:6525-20115 GCA_003987875.1 Clarias batrachus | reverse complement strand
CTCTTTGTCAGGGTACTGTAAATTGGTCAGTGACAACCCCGTAAAATTCCATGTACTGTAAATAGGTACAGTACTGTCCATCTGTATGAATTAACCGAGATGCCCACCCCTGTGAAAATGGCGAATTCAGGGAAAGGCTCCTCCACGAGAGGTTTTGTTCGGACAAAGAAACGTGCGTTCTTAATGGCGGGTTCTGTAGGCATGCAGACCGTTTCTACATGACATTTGTGTAAGAATGGGTCTCTCTCAGAAGCTCAGTGAATTCCAGCGTGTGGAAAATTTTAGTGAATTTCAATGATATATCAGTAAATTAGCACTCCAAGCAAGCCAATGTTTATTGTCTATTACCCAGAAGGCCTCTGTGAAAGAGCTGGTCCTCTGTTCTTCTGTTGCATCAGAAAAAAACGCAGACACTCAATTTAGGGAAGTAAAGGGATACAAACATAAGCAAGCGGCAGAGACAAACTCTTCAAACAACTTTAATAGTAATAATATAACCTAATATAATATCTAAGCTAACAATATACTAATAATACTTACTAATTTTATCTTATTATTCCCCTTTTCTAACCTTACTCAAATAGAAATCTGTAAAAAAAACTCTACAAGAGCGTAACCAAAGGATGCCCCGTACACACAGGAAGCAAGAAATAAGGAACTTTAAAGCAAGCAGATCGTAATGGAAAAGTGCAGAGAGTACTTTGCCAAAATAAGATTAAGAGAAACGCTTAGGAAAAGTTATAGAAATAACTTTCAGTTCTGAATTTTTCCAGACACAGAACACAGCTAGCCAATATAAGTATAAGTAAAGAGCGATATTATCATACCATCAGTGTCCCTGAGATGACCAGCAGCCGATGCGCCTCCCTGTCTCACATGTTACCGACTACGGTTTCTTGACTTACATGCAGGCTTTTTGTCACAGATGGTGCTTGTACTGTATGTGTGGCTTTTAAATTAAAATCCAACATTTTAACACATTAAGTATATTTGTGTTTAATTAAATTCTTAAATCCTTGTGTTCCAGTGTTCATGCAGTAATTTGGTCATGTTCACCAATGAGGTGACGCTATGATGATTCATTATTTATTATTATGCTTACTTACTCAAAGAGATTCTATTTGATGCAGATTGACCTGTATATCAACTTGATAACTAGCGAATGCTATTAAATGCCACATATGTTTACCCCACGGGTGAACATGATCAAATTACAGCATAAACACCACACACACACACACACACACACACACACACACACACACACACACACACACACACACACACACACACACACACACACACACACACACATATATATATAATTTTTCTATCTCTTACTAACATTTAAAACTATTTATTATAATAAGTGAAAGCCGAATTATTATAAGCCGAAAAGATAAACACAAAAAAGATGGACAGCTTATCTTATAATATTTAATTATCATTATTATAATAATAATCATTATTTATCAACAACATCCATCCATCAATGCAGTATGTCTGCATTTTTATCAATAAATCACATGCGTTTATCACCTTTTAATCAAAATGCTGCTCTTTGTAAAGTGAAACTCCGAGCCGCGGGTTTGAAATGAATTGTAGATTAATTTTAAAGCACGATTTAGGGCATCTCATTTTATTATTATAAACATAATTTATGAATTACACTCGAACGGGAAATAATTATTATTTGTTTAATTAACAAATAATGTAAGCAAACACCAGTAGCACAAGTTTAGAAACAAAAAAATAGACTTATTTTTATGTGCCAGCTGGCACTATTCTTATATTGCTCTTTGTCAGGGTAAATCGTTCAGTGTCAACCCCATAAAATTCCATGTACTGTAAATAGGTACTGTCCATCTGTATGAATAAATCGAGATGCCCACCCCCGTGAAAATGGCGAATTCAGGGAAAGGCTCCTCCGCGAGAGGTTTTGTCCGGACCACTGAGCTTCTGCGGATTCTAAAACTGACATTGTTACTGTTTTTTAATACCTGCAGTGGAAGAGTCTGAGAATTTATTTACCTTAAGCTTTGTTGTATTGTTTTTACAAGTGTGTATCACTATACACAACCTATGATTTCACCCATGCTATTTTACAAATGGAATATTTTTATGTTACCCTCTAAAAACTGCTGGGTTAAATGTTAAAGTGCTGAGTTATTTTAACTGCTACTAGTTACTGTTTTAACCACTGCAGAGATAGATAATACTACTATTATAGAGTAACTAATAACTAGAGATAGTAACTAGGAGAGGAGAGTATTGCAGGAGAGAGGAAAATGGAGAATAAATACATATCAGTATTTAAAGTTTGATCCAGACACGTTTATGAGCTCTGTCACTTGCTGTCAATGGGCGTGTAAGAGAGAGAGAACAAATATTTGGTTTCAGTAGACACACAATACTTCAGATTGAAACATGACTGCCCCCTACAGGTAATGAACGGCATTTTCACAGCTTCCCGCGAGCTGCTACGGAAGCGTGCGAGATCCCTTTTCTCAAAACCTGCGTTCGTAATGGTCAGATCTGTATGTTGAGTCTGTACTTTTGCTCCATTAGTGGAGTAATGCATACTGTGATGTCATACTCTGAGTGTGTCACAGTTGTTCCTTGTCGAATTACTTCAGCTCCATCGTTCCACATATTTATCTTTACACCTCCCACTTGAACTACTAGTTCTAGAACCCAAGTAGATCACACTTTCTTTTCTTCTGCCTATTGTTCTGCAGGAACCAAGACAATTTTGTACAGACAATCTTGTTCGTCAATTTCTGGATGTCCTTCTCTGTTTTGTCTGTGATGCTCGCTGTACAATGCAAACAGTTATCTTTGCTCCTCCATTCCTGCGACAAGAACTTGTAGGATCCGTTTTCCAGGGCCATTTCCTGGGATCCACCACCAATCACTCGTTGGTTCAGCCATTTGGATTTCCACGACTCTGTTCGCAAAGAATGTCCTGTAACTAATGAACCTGTAACTATCACGTTGAATGGCCCCCCAGCACAATCTGACTGTCTACTGGGTGAAACCAATGTTCAACTTTCATCCGCCATCGCCGCTTCTAGAAAGGTTTGATGTCCTCGGTTCTGAGATTTTCTGAAATTCACTTGTTCCATGTTTGTCGAGTTAAGCTTCCATTTCCTGTCCA
Organism: Clarias batrachus; assembly: GCA_003987875.1. Lineage (NCBI taxonomy): Eukaryota > Metazoa > Chordata > Actinopteri > Siluriformes > Clariidae > Clarias > Clarias batrachus. The sequence continues at coordinate 16,958 of QMIH01004174.1, read as the reverse complement.
AAGTTGCTTTGGAGTTACACTACTGTGGACTTGCAGTACTGGCAATCTCCTCTAACCCATAACAGATCAACTGGTGAGCCTTCACTGTTCCCTCGTGAGTTTTGACTCTAATCCTAAGGAGGTACCTTTTTGTGCTCACTCTAATGGCCATCTTGCCAACCCCATGAACCACCAAGGTAACTTTCTCTCCTCTTAACTTGAGTCTATCAGCAGCTTTGTGCATAATATAATTTGTGTCTGAGGCCAGATCTATCAAAGTGCCAATTTTTTGTCCTGCATTAGCAGTTACTTCCATCAACATCATGATAACAGGGAGTTCTTTTAATCCACTCCCGACTAAAAGTCCCATTTTGTCTCCCTCAGAACAGTCTACCATCTTAGTCTTGTTGCTGAATGCTCTCTAAAACTTTTCTGCTAGTTCTGGTGAGAGTTCAGCCAAAAGCTCCTCCTGCTCGTCTGTAAATCTGCTTCCTTTTCTGGGGTCTTTGGTGGAGGCTCTTCCCCCACCCATGTCCTTGAGTTCCCCTTTTGGATAAAGAAGATAATGGTGGTCTGACGAGGCTCCCCTTTTACAATCTTTGTTTCTGCAAAGATAGTTGTCGTTGCACCTATCACCATCCTTGGGACATCCCAAGCACCTTTTACACGCACCTAGTTCCTTTACTATGGACTTCTTCTCTGCTAGTTTTAGTTCTTTGAACTTTTTGCAGAAGAAGATTTTGTTTCTATGCTTCTCTTCTCCACACACGACACATCCACTTTCTGTAGAAACCTTCTTTGTCGTTCTGGTGAAGGTATACTTCTCAGACTTCTTTTCAGGCCTTTCTGCCTTTTCTGAGATTTTGAGCTGCCCGAGCCTTTCAAGAATTTCTTCTTATTTCTTTAGGAACTCTAGTAGTGCATCAAAGTGTTTCTCTGGTGTGATGCCATTTGCAGGATCCGTTATGTAGACTAACCATTGTCTTTTCACAAACTCGGGTAACTTGCTTTCAATGGACTTTATCACTAGTGGGTTCTTGATTGCGCTGATGTTCCCAAGGTCCGTGAGATCTGCTAGAGCTTTTTCTACCATTTGGATTAACTCTATAGCCCTACTTGGCTAATTTTCTCTCACTGCAGGAATCCTTTCTAGCTCCTTGACAATTTCCATGACAATTGTGGTTCTGTTTCCATAACGGTTCTCCAACACTCTGAAGATGTCAACAGCTGTGTTGTAAGAGGAACGCCTGAGCTCTTTGGCAATCTTGTCATTGATGCTGAACACTGAACATTATTATTACCACTGAACATAGGTAAGCTTGTAGGTTTGATTTTTACTACTGGCATAATCTGTGCTGCAGATGTTATCATATCTATCTTATTTTTCACATCGGTTTCTGATACTTGTGCATTCTCTGTAATCCTTTGAGTACATGCAAATAAAATTTTTCTTGCTTCACACTTACTGCTGAACTCCTTCAGCATCCATACACGGCCCTCTAACTCTGCTCTTTCAGTTACTGGGGTCCACCTTTCCCAGTTTACCAGAACCTTGGTTGCCTTTTTCACCAGTCTCATCAAGAGTTCCAATTGCATAGCCAACAGTATCGACAGGCATGATGATAGCAATCTCACAAGCTGTCTCTGTCGCGGGAATAATAGCTGCCATTTCGGCTTGACCATATCTTTTCCAGAGGTTTTTTTGCACTAGCATGTCAATTTCCTTGAGCCTTGCGTTGCATTCTTCCTCGGTTTCTTTCAAATCAGCCTCTTGCTGTGCTGAAAGTGAAACCTCTGCACTGTCTTCTCGGTGAGCCTTAATCTCTGCCAGTAACTCAGCCTTGTAATCATCATTGGTTTCAAAAACTTTCCTTGCTTCAGTGGAGAGCTTATTGAATTCCTTTTTAAGTTCTGATTCTGGCAAATTACGTGCTTCTCTGTTGAGAAAGTTAGCTTGCTTGGTGAAGCTACTTTTTGCAGAAGTTCTCACTCTTTTCAGTTGCTCAACTGTTTTTCTAAAGGTTTCTTCTGCCATTTTGCCTGGATATTATCCTCTTAACCTGTTTCAGCAGCACTTTGTATCTGGACTTTACTCATCTGATGATCTCTGTCCAGGTCACTACACTACACTACATGATGTCTGTACACATCTGGGAATTAGCACATCAACTTCTGCTTCAAACTCGAAAAAAGGCCATAGTCAACTACAAGGGACATGAGGATCAACTCTGGAATCACTTTTAATTCTTGTGTCTGACAGAGGCTACATTTCGTGTGACATTCAGGGCACTTACACTACTCACAATAAGTTAGGGATATTGTTATGTACATTAGTGCTTTCCCTATTTTCTCGGAATTTTAATGAAATAAATAAAGGTTCCCTTTGATATTACTAATAGTGTATGAGAAGAAACACCATTTTCATTTTATTTATTACCCCCAAAATTTAGACAATAACAAGGATAGCCCCAAATAAAAATTGACAACGTCAGTAGCGGTTGTTTCCACCATGTGCCGTAATGACAGCTTGACAGTGACGTCTCATGCTCCTCACTAGCCTCATGATGTTGTTCTGAGGCGATGTGTTCCACTCTTCCCCAAGTGCTGCACGCAGTTCTGCCCGGTCATGTGGGGGTGGGGTACGATCATCCAGTCTCTGCTTCACCTGGTCCCAGACGTGCTCTATGGGGTTCAGGTCAGGGGACATTGATGTCCATACCATATGAGGCACTTCAACTTCGTGAAGTCGAGCTGTGACAATTTTTCCACGATGTGGTGGAGCATCATCATCCATGAACAGAAACTTGGGGGTGTGCTGGCAGAATTGGGGGATGATGATGGGTTCTATGATGTCTCTGAGGTAAGAACATGCAGTGACTGAGCCATCTACAATAACCAAATCTGTTTTGCGCTGACTGGTGATGCCTGCCCAGACTGTTGCACCTCCTCCACCAAAGCAAACGCTGGGGACCATGTTGAGCATATCACTCACCCCGCCTTCTCCAGTGACGGTGATCCAACAGGATGGTAGACCACTGCTACATTGTCCAGGTCACATGGTCTTGTGCACACTGCAGACATTCACGGCAGTGTCTCGGTGTCAGTGGAGTCACCTGCGATGGTCGTCTGGCATTCAAGCCAAAGCGGTGGAGTCGGTTGCGAATGGTTTGTCTGGAAACCCTTGCACTCCTCACATCTTGTAAACGTCCCTGCAGCTGTGTGGCAGTCGCATAACGACGTCTGAGTGCATAGGTCCTTAGGTATTCAGTTGCATCCTGTCACTCGTGGGTCTGTCATGAATATTCACAAGAAACATCTGACTGCCTGCCACCAACCCGAAGGCGCGCCATGGCCAGGTGGCGCTGCTCATCCGTTAAGTGACGTCGTGTGTTCATGGCTGTTTGAATGATGAACTTGGAATTGACTTACTGACAATACAAGCTTTTTATAGCCACAGAATGTTGAAATTGATGTCACATTGAAAAGGGTTGTCTTTTGGTATTGGCCCCAATATAAGGCACACCTGTACACAATCACCATTACATGGAATACACAAAATGAGGGGTGTCGATCACACATGAATTAATTTTAAGGCTATCAGTATTTTTTAAGCCTTGTTCATCATTAATTACAGGAATGGACTGATTGGCAGTCCTTTGTCTTAGCTGATGAGCAAGTGTTCGCCCAGTCTTGTCCCCATGCTCATAGGACATATATCTTGATTTAGAAATAAGATATTCAGCCTGCCTTGTTGACAGGAGATCAAACTCAGTCTGCAGTAGTATCCAATTTTTCATTGTGTCTGCAGAGGGTAGATAACTGGATTGTGTATTGGGGATACGCATTTTCATAATTAAGGGACCATGATCAGATATAACTATAGCTCCGTAATGACACTTGGTAATGAAAGGAAGAAGTCTCTTGTCCAAAAAAAAGTTATCTATATGGGAAAAAGTTTTATGAACGGAGGAAAAGAAGGAATATTCTCTGGAAGTAGGATTACGAAACCGCCAAACGTCAGCTACACCATATGATTTAAGAAAAAGTTTAATTGTACGTGCTGATTTAGAAAGGGGAGCTTTTTTGGACAAACTACGGTCTAAAACGGGGGAGAGTGCACAATTCGTTTCGCCACCAAGAATAAGGTGGTGTGATGTCATATTTGGTAACCGAAAGAAAAGATTCAAGAAAAATGCAAGGTTATCCAAGTTTGGTGCATAAATATTGTCTAGGATGACTGGGAGGGAATAAAGCTGCCTACCAAAATAACATATCGCCCTGAGGAATCAGACTCTACACTAGTCATAGTGAATGGCGTATTTCTCTTAATAAGTATGGCCACACCTCTAGCTTTTGAATGAAAATTGGAGTGATGTACCTGTTCCGCCCCACTCTCTCTAAGCCGGAAATGATCAGTTGTACGTAAATGAGTCTCCTGAAGAAATGTGATGTCTGCATCAAGTTGTTTTAAATGTGCAAATATCTTTTTACGTTTCACTTGATGGTTAAGTGACTTAACATTCCAGCTCACGTAATCGACTGAACTGCCATCCAGCCCTTTAGAAGTTTTTATACCTGTCATCTTAAAGGGAAGTGTTATATATATGAAATCTATAAAAGCAACATGACAACAAGTGAACATTAACATGGACATCTGACAGAATTGGTCTGGTAGAAAAGAAAAAATGATAAACCCCCCTCCTCCCCCTTATCACCTACAAGAACATTGTGAACCCTTCAAAAACAAATCCACACATGAAGTGTTTGTGTTGGGAGTTCTACAGAGCCAACAGGTCATGCTTCCGCCAAACCCACCATACTAAAGTAACTCAAATAGCGCATTATGATATATCGTAAAACCTGCGGAATAACATAGTAATAACAATAACAATAATAATGGTAATAACAATAATAACAATAGGAAAAGAAGGTAATAAAAGTAAGCCTAATGGCACCGGCAAAGGCAATAATATTAGACACTTCTCTTAAAATGCAACTAAGCAACTCGAGCTCACAATTGAGGAAGAGCAATATTATATAATTATTAAAATATATAGTAAAAAAAAAATAATAATAATAACAACAAAATAAATAAATAAAAAAGAGAAGGAAACCTTAACTATACATTTATAATAGAATCAGTGATGTTTTCATCAACAGCGAGACTATTAAGTAAATATTGTCGTGTCAGAATTGTCCGTGGAAAGTCTCCCGCTCATGACTGAACAGTACCTTCTACATCTTCTAGGAGGAGCTAAAAACAGTGCAGACACAAAGGTCACTGCTCCACTGAAGCGTGATCCAGGCTGGGAAACGGTATAGACGGATAGAAGTTAAGCGTTTGCATGATTTTCAAGCCTCTGTGGGGATAATGTTTTTCTTGATGTACCTCATTGCTTCCTCTGCATCTGTAAACTCCCAACAGAAATACCAACACAGAGAAACTAAAGCACATGTCCACGATAAATCCCCAGGCAGGATCTGCAGGCGGGTGTGCAAGTGGAAATACGGAAATAAACGTAAACTATAACAAAAAGGACTGAGAACCCCTCAGCCTTGACTTTGACTGTGGTCTATGAAACACAAAAGGACCTGACACTGCAGAATCAACTCAGTCCTGGGGAGAAAACAAATGAGAATGGTTGTCATTTCTATCACACATTCTGGTTTAACACAACGGTGGACGGACAGGGTCCTACAGGGTCGACTAGTATAAATAGGGCAACACACAGTAGAGACACAGGTGAATCTCATCTCATGCTAACATGACCCATGTACGCACAGACACACTAGGGGGAGACAAAGCGGCGGCTCAGTAATCTGGAGAGCCAGATCTTATTCCCTGGACCGAGGTGGCACAGGTGTCACAGGGGTGGTGTTGCTCGAGATCGAGTGAAGGTGGAGCATGAAGACCCCATGGCTTGAAGCATGGCCCCGTATTGACTGGCCGCCACTGACTGAGAGTATGTACATGTATGGTGTCTGTGTGTGTGTATATAGGGTTTGTAATTCTGTGTGTATGCTGATGCATGTTTGTGGAGTGTGCATATGCATATATATGTATATATTGTATGTATGCGTGACTGTTTCATAAATGTGATTGCAAGAATTTCATGTGTCTGTGCATGAGTGAAGTTTAATTTAAGCCGTATACGGCGCCTCATAATCGCGATTTGTTTTATGAATGTTCATAGAACCATGGTCCGTTCATTTCTTGAATGTTAAGGAGGGGACTAACTGTACTTGGTTTATGAGCTGCCATTAAACACAAGAAGAAGAGAACAAGAAAATCTTCATCCTCTGTCTAATTATACAGATATTTTGGAAAATAAAAATGTAAAAGGCAGCGCTCTCACATGCTTTACTACTGTAAAAACCTACATCTATGGCTGTGTAGGTCAGAGGATGAGATTGGTTTGTCACGCTTCCTGAGCCTGGAACAATTGTGTTCTCACTGATCAAAATGAACCAGACTTTGGCCTTAATGTAAAAATGCTCTTAGACTCACACATCTGTCTAGTTCTCATTACTGTATATTAAACTACAATATGATACAGGTGTAAGATAAGTAATACTAGAATACAATAAATCATAGGTAATCACTATACAGTGGAACCTTGGATTGTGAGTAACACGGTTTGCGAGCGATCCGCAAGACGAGCAAAGATTTTTAATAAATTTTGACTTGAAAAATGAACAGGTCTTGGTTAATGACCAAGTTTATCATGACGCCAAGTGTCACATAAGCTGTGGAATTGTGGGTAATCATCTCCCCTGCTGGGTCTTACTGCTCTTCTCTCACTGGTATAAACAACATCCCTGCATGCCTTTACTGTTTACTATAACACTGTGACCACGTGTGTGTGTGTGTGTAAAACATCTTTTATTTTGTGTTTGTATGTGTGTACAGTGCGCATGTACTGTTTATTATAACACACGTGTAAAGCAAAGCAAAAGCAAGTGTCATTAGAGAGGTTAAAGATCCATTTTCTCTCTCTGTATCAGCCTGCACTTTGTACACTGTGCCCCTTCTGTCACGGCATGCCAGGTAACGCCCATGTCTCAAGCAAAGACCTGATCACCTGTGCATTCCAGCTCCATATACTCTCCGCCTCCTGCTTTTCAACGCCTCATTCACCACTCCCATCACACCTGTTCTCAATTCCTAATCATCTCAACTACCTATTTATACCACGCTCTAACATCATCTCGTTGCCAGATTATTGTGTGCTACTCATGCCCAGTATTCCAGCGTTCTTTTCCATTTTGACTTATCGGATCACGACCACGCTCTGTTTCACCGACCTCGTCTTTGTCTCACGTCTTGGATATATTGCCTTCTCGTATTTACTGTTGCCGACCTCGAACTTGGATTACGGACTCTCTCGACTCACCGGCTTTGATCCCCGCCCGTCTCACGACCACGAGTGATCTTCACGCCGGCAAACACAGCAGAGCTCGCTCTCCACACACGCCGGCTGCACACTTCCGCATTCCCGCCGCGGAGCTCATTGACTGGAAACACTGCGCTTATTCTCCACACACACCGGCTCCCCACTTCCGCATTTTCGCCACTGCTCTGCGCTTGGATCCTTCACCCCCATGAACCCGCGTGGCGTGACACCTTCATACAGACCCCCTCCTCCTCCTCTCTTCTTCACACACACACACACACACACACACACACACACTCTGCTCTACATAGAAACACTGCTCTGTCGTGATTATTTTCAAAGGTTAAAGTGCAGGTAAATTGTTTTTTTATTTTTACTTTACAGCAGTGATTCCATTAGCCTGAGCTCAGACAAGTGTCTTATTATATTTTTTATTTTCCGATAAAACAGTGTTTCCGTTGTGTGTGTGTGTGAAACTCAAATAAGAGAGGAGGAGGGGTTTATGAGTGTTTTGATATATGAGCCCGCTTCTGGAAAAAATTATGCTCGTAATCTTAGGTTCCAGTGCAAATCATTGGGGGTCCAGCAGGAAGATAAACTGGACTGGTCACCAAACACTGAACATCTGTATAAAAAAAGTCAGAGGCGGCTGTTCTTCCTAAGGAAACAGTTTTTTCTTTACTTCTACAATAAGCTCCTGCATGTTGAGGATCATCACCAATAACTGGAGAGGGAACCTCAATAACAGAAATGTCACGTCTGAACAGGGTTGTTACGAGAGCAGAGTCTGTGGTTGGAGTTTGTTATGGAACAAAGCAGAACGTTGTGAGTGTCACAGAGCAGCTCACTCCTGTCTGTTCTAATGCTGTTCATCTAGACCTGTCTGAGACATTCTCATACTGAGGTGTGTGTATGTGTGTAAAAGGTGAGGACTAAATTCGAAATGGAGTCTCGGCCAGGAAAGGTATGTTAATTGTTCACCTGTTACACACAAACACACACACACAGACACACACAGACACACACAGACACACACATACATGTATGTGTGTGTGTAACAAGTGAAGACGGGAGTGTAAGCAGTGGATGATCTCATTAAGCAAGCTCAAGTCAAACCTCCAGTAGAGCAGGAGAAGGTGGTTACAGGAAGCAAAGGTGAAGATTGATGAACTGATAAAGAAGTACCCAGACTTTGAACATGTCTTGTTAAGGAAGAGACATGAGCTGAGGTTGTGCAGATCATTTTATGAAATTCAAATAGGATCTCAACAGCCTGGGATTAAAGGCACACACACACACCACTTCTGAAGCTAATTGTGAATGTTTCCTCATGTAACAGTGCAGCAGAAGTATGTGTCAGTGTGTGTATGTCTGTACTTGTGTTTTTTTTTATAATATTCTCATACTGAGGAGATAATGGGTTGTGTGTGTGTGTGTGTGTGTGTGTGTGTGTGTGTAACAGGTGATGAATAAAATAAAAAAAGTGAATGAGCACATCAATAAGATTAAACAGGGAACTGCAGGAAAGATAGAGGCAGAGGAGCTGCAGAATGGGAAGAAGAAAATTAATGAGCTGGAGAAGACGTGCAGAGAGGAGAGTAAATATTACAGACTTGTCAGATTGTTATGCAAGAAGAAGAGAACAGATCTTGAATTGTGCAGCAAGTTGAGAAGAAGAGGTTTACACACACACACACACACACACACTTTACTAGCTCCCAATACTGTTAGTTGCTACTGCACTGCTGTCTGTGATTGTGTGTGCATGCATCTATGTGTTCGTGCACGCGGTTGTGTGTGTGTATGTGTGTGTGTACTGACTGTATGTATCAGATTAACGTGTGGTGCAGCGAGCAGAGAGTGGAGCTACACGAGTTCAAGCAGGAGCCCAGTCATGGAGTGAGAGACAACAAAATGATACATTATATGGAAAAACATCTCAGTGGGTTAGAACTGTGGTGTGCAGGTAAGGAGAACGAGCTGAAGATATACAGAGAGAAACTGAAATCAGGAGGCTCTGATGAAGATCAACAAACACCATATAATGAAGAAAGAGGAAACAGACAAGAAACAGACAGACTACTGGTTTAATCTGTACAACGTAATATAGAAACATGTAGGATAGAGAATACATGACCCCCCCCCCCCATACACACACACACACACACGCACACACACACACACACACACACACACACACCTGTCAACAAAGATGACACAAAATAGAGATTGTGCATCAGATCTACTGAATGATCTCATCTCACAAAGCTTTACATCATCACCATCATTATCATCACCAGACTAAGGAGAACATTTACTCTTATTCTCTTCATTATGTTACATTATATAATAATCTTTGATCTTTAACGCTGATCACATGATCAGTGCCTGTGTGTGACCCTGGGTTTATATGCCTGCTTTTTAAATAAACTGATGTTTATCTGCACTCGTGTTCGGCTCTAATTCACTCAAAAGTGTTCAAAATTAAATAAATAAATAGGACATGCTGAAATAAATAACTCGATGAATAAATAAGACACAGATGTGTAATATGAGAATGATATTGTGAAATAATGGAACACATTTAGAAAAAAAGCTTATTATTGTGAAATATATTGCTCTCTGCTACATAAATTCACTTATTATTATGAAATAATATTTCATGGTCATTAGTTTTACTAATAACAGAGATTATTGCAGAGGCATTTTATTTAATTCCAGCTGTTTTTATTCCAAAATGACATTTTTTCAAAGTCAGTATTTATTAAAAAATCCCGTTTTCCCCGATGGCCTATTTATTTCATAATGCGACTTTTCAGCAGAATGAGTCGTCCTGTCAATCAGTGCCAGTGGGTTGGACCTGCGCGCCTATTGGCCAATCCTTTAACATCGATTAGCTCAGGGGTAGAGTGTCTACTCGTGATAGTTAGTAACTGCTAACCACGCTACTCTGTTTTACCCTCTSACACATCCAGYTCTATTAMACTATCTGGTTACACATCACACACACAGTACAGTGATTATATACACCACACTCAGAGTTATTCATGTGTAACTACG
>QMIH01004171.1:0-22072 GCA_003987875.1 Clarias batrachus | reverse complement strand
GCATCTCGTTCCCGCTTTATCAGGGAACAGGGTTACAGTCAAGTAACCCGAGACGTTCGCTGTACTAAAATGGCCCCCACAGTCACCAGATCTCAACCCAATAGAGCATCTTTGGGATGTGGTGGAACGGGAGCTTCGTGCCCTGGATGTGCATCCCATAAATCTCCATCAACTGCAAGATGCTATCTAAAGAATTAGAATTAGTTTCTAAAGAATGCTTTCAGCACCTTGTTGAATCAATGCCACGTAGAAATAAGGCAGGTCTGAAGGCGAAAGGGGGTCAAACACTGTTCCTAATAATCCTTTAGGTGAGTGTACAGTCTAAAGATGTTCAGAGTATGCTAATTAGTGTTACCAAATTGTGTGTATGAGACAGTGTGTGGTCCGAGTGACAGTTCTATCTGGGCCTGATGCTTTCTGGTAAATAAGAATAATTAGTATACCAGTAATCTTTTACTTAAAAAAAAAAAAAACTTGAGCTGGGCATGGCTAGAGGCATCACTCAACAGAGCCAATCAGTGTGTGGAAGAAACCTAAATGAAATTCAGACTCCCAAAAAAGGAATGTAGGCAATGAAAACCTAAACTGTAAAGATAAATCGACTGATCAGTGTATGTCTATTTCTGCAGGAAGTTTAAACCTAGTTTGTCTCATACGTTCCGAAACCGTGGTGGTGATATAAAGCAGTTATGTGAAGCGACAGAGAGAGAAAGAGTGAAAAAACATGGGTCATTAGAGCAAACATATCTGCAGCAGTCCGAGGAGGAGGAAGGCGTGTAAAAAATCTGAACTGAGAGTCCTTTCACATTCATTTACAGCCCAGAAGAGTCCAAATGCAAATAAAGATTCACAAAAGATTGATTAAAGAATGTTGTTTCTATTCTATAAGAATAAAAGGAAATTTAAAGTTCAAACAGTCCAGATGTTTAATGTAGTTTAAAAAATGACAATAAATAATATAGAAGAGATTTGAATACGGAGACAGCATTAAAAAAATGTTATAACCAGAGCATTTTAAATTTTAATTCAAAACCCCTGCAGTACACGATGTGCAGTAAATCTGCAGAATGAGTGAGAGTGAAAATGATGAAAATCATATGCTAGTTATATATTCTTGTGGAAGAACCATATTCATCCCTGTAGTACATTTCCAGAGGCGCAGACTTCATCACTTGTGACAATCCTAAGCCACAATACATTCATAATGTGTTACCGTTTAGTTAGATCTTTAAATCTTTAAATATTAAAAAAGCCTCATTTCCTTTACCATCTTTCCTTTACGGTGTGGATCATACTGTATAAGGCATTTTTCAGGTCCACCAAGTTCCCAAAATCTTAGAATATGGAAGCTGGAATTGTGTCTTCTTTTGCTATTCAGTGCAGCAGGATGCAGATGCAGTAAAACTTTGCTTTTATCAGATAATCAAATAGACATGGGTGTAAACCAAGATTAAACATAACACAAGTAATAGACAAATGAGGTGCAAACAGCATGTAGGAGAGAACGCAAGATTGAGAAACTATAAACATGCACAGCATCACAACCATAATAGTGTACGATCACATTTACAGGTGGCAAACCTGGTAGAGTGAATCATGCTGGTTCCAGGATATTCGTGACCAGTTTAATTGTACAGATTTCTTGGTACCTGCTGAGTTAAGAAATTTATTATTTCTCTTTCAGACCTGCAATGATGCATCGCAGACACACCACCCTGAGGGAAAAGGGGCGCCGACAGGCCATCCGAGGCCCAGCGTACATGTTTAACGAGCGTGGCACCAGTCTCACTACAGAGGAAGAGCGTTTTCTTGATGCCGCTGAATACGGAAACATCCCTGTCGTCCGAAAGATGCTTGAAGAGTGCAAAACGCTCAACTTCAACTGCGTCGACTACATGGGCCAGAACGCATTGCAGCTAGCTGTAGCCAATGAGCATTTGGAAGTCACAGAGCTGCTCCTGAAGAAGAAGGGGCTTGCGAGAGTGGGGGATGCTCTGCTGTTGGCTATTAGCAAAGGCTATGTACGAATTGTTGAAGCTATCTTGGCTCACCCAGCGTTTGCAGGAGGCCTGAGACTAACATTAAGTCCCCTGGAACAGGAACTTAGAGACGATGACTTTTATGCATACGATGAGGATGGGACACGCTTTTCACAGGACATAACTCCAGTGATTTTGGCCTCGCACTGCCAAGAATATGAGATTGTACACATTCTGTTGATGAAGGGTGCCAGGATAGAGCGGCCACATGACTACTTCTGCAAGTGCAACGAGTGCACGGAAAAACAGAAGCGTGACTCTTTTAGCCATTCTCGTTCACGTATGAATGCGTATAAAGGGCTCGCTAGCGCTGCCTATCTGTCACTTTCAAGCGAAGACCCTGTACTCACAGCTCTGGAGCTTAGCAATGAACTGGCACGTCTTGCTAATATAGAGACAGAGTTTAAGGTAAGAGGTTATTCAGCTTTACTAATCCAAATAAATTACTTGTATTATGTAAATTATGTCAATTACATGTATTACTATTAAAATATTTTACTTGGCAGGAAGCTAGCTTAATGTTACCTCAAACAGTACATGTGGATTAGGCTAATTGGTGTTTCCAAATTGCCTGTAGCGTGTATATATGTTGACTGGAGAGCCTACCATGGTTGTAAAATGGGAATAAATACAGTGGAACCTCGGAGCACACTCTCTGCTCTACACAGAAACTCTGCTCTGTTGCGATTCTTTTCGAAGGTAAAGTGCTGGTTCATTTTATTTATTTATTTTTTACTTTACAGCAGTGATCCCGTTAGTAGAGAGATTTCTTTTTTTCCCCGTTAAAACAGTGTTTCTGTTGTGTGTGTGTGTGAGTTTGTTAAAAAGCGAGGTGGGGAGGGGAGGGAGGAGGAGGCAAGGCAAAGTGTCGGTTAATTTGTTTTATTTTTACTTTATATATTGTATTAATTATTTTTAGGTATTTATTTTTTGGGCTGTGGAACAAATAGTCTGATTTTTCATTATTTCTTATGGGAAATTCAATTTGGTTTACGAGTGCTTTGGAATTCGACCCCGCTTCCGGAACAAATTATGCTCGTAATCCAATGTTCCACTGAACACTGGTCACTATTGGGTTCCAATGGTCACCATTGGCCTCCATGGTCCCTAGATGGACTGCAGAGGTTCCTAGATGGATGGATGGAATAGTTTACTTAAAACCTGGCTTATTCCTGGCTTAGACAATTTAGCCAACTAACTAATTTAGCCAACATCTAACCCATGAATAAAAATCAGTTTCCCCAGTGTATACTGGTAGCAATATTGGCTCTCCCTGTACAACATTGGTTCAGAGTTGGAAAGGGGTGTAGTGAATCACAAAATTCATTGTTTAGATCGTCTCACAGGTTTACATTACATATAGTAGATTTTATCATCCTTGCGAATGTCAAATTGTGATTATGAAAAGTGGGCCCAGATCGCCAAGGTGATTGAAAGTCTGGTGGCCGAGTGTACACTAGCTAAATACAGTTGATCTCTATCTAGCCTATAATGTGTAGCTAATAATCCCTTAAGACAATGTCAGTGTGTGACTTGCCAAACTTTGTCAGCAGCCTATTTAGCTATTTTTGGAAACCCCTGCTTTAGTAGCCACCATTGTTGTCCTGAGAAAAGGGTGACAAATGACCACCTCTTTCAAAATCCTTTTTTTAAGGAACAGAGTAGTGCTTTTATGCTGTAAAGTCCTTTATTCGATGGATTGTTTAACAATCTTTATTCATTGTTGAAATTCTAAGCTGATCGTTTGGAAATCTTACTGATGAGTTAATATACAGTAAAAGACAACAGCTTTATATTAAACCTCAACTAAGCTACATGTGGCAAACTGTTTATCCTTAGAGGTAAGAGTAGGGCAGAATTTTCCTTTAATTAGTTCTCTACATTTTACTACCTCCTCTTCAAACAAAACAGTCTTTTCAAAGTCATTTTGATCAGAATAGTGCAGTCCTACACAGCTCTATGATAGGGTCTTGAAACAATTGCGATTGGATCAGTCCAACTTTTACAAAGTCCCTAAATGAAATCTAATGAACTTCCTGGTGTTACTGAAAGTAAGTTTCATCCTATTTAACCTGTTATGGCTGCATTTCTTGAACCAAATGATGGAGAACAAATTCAAAAACATATTCCATGTGGTCTGTTTGGTCTGTGCTATATCCTCCATATTTTCCCTTAAAGGAGAAATGAATCTGGGCTCTTATGGGTTAAAGTCCGTGAAGTAGGCCAGTGAAGTCCAGAAAAACGATAATCCAAAATGGGCTTGAACACCAGAACACTTAACAAAAGACACACATGAGAGAGAAACTTTGGCAATGAGACAGGGTGTCCGCATCCATTCCAGGCTGACTGGGAATTACCAGAACGATTTCAGGTGCGCCAGAGGCATCAAACTCAATGGCTCTGATGTTCCATCTAGCTGATATTGATTTTAATCCTCTACAACTACATGAGGTCATGCAGGTGAGCATCTGATCCATGCCACTGAAAGTGTCCATGCCCACACTCATAGTCAAGTGTCAAGAATAAACCAGACTTCAGAAAATAAGGCACTTGAGTATGATCACTTGCCCATGTGGACTGGTATAGTAAAGAATACTGGCATACTGTATTTAGTTACATAATTGACCAATGAGGTCCATTGTTGTAATTTTGAAGGAAAAACAATCAGTGCCCAGATCACAGACGACTCCAATCCAGATCCAACTTGGCATGACATCCACACCACACCTGGACTGGCGTCTTCTGCTAACTGGGTTTGATTTGTGATAAAGGGTAAGCTTTCGTAAAGGGCTCTTTAAAGCTATCACACCAGGAGAAGAAGTTGTTTACAAAATGTTTCCTGTGACGTTTTTCAAGTCTTATTTCCAGGTAATGACCCTCAGATTCTAAAAGTCAAAGTTATTGACAGACAACCCATTGTCTTGGATGTGGAGAACCTAGCGCTCATCTCTAGGGAAATACTGACTCATGTAATTGTATGCAGAATGATTACAGTTCCTCAGTCCTCTTGTTATGAAGATGGCTGGAGGATGTGCATGGAAGTATATTGTAGAATCAAGCTACTGTAATGGAAGCAAAGTTAAGACACAGAGATCAGAGTTTTTTTTTTTTTTTTTGCAAAATTGATCATGTTGAATGTTCTTTGAAATCCTTAAGCATGCCTAGTCCTGATGCCTAATGAGAAAATTCTTAATATTCACAGACATTTCATTATAGAAGGCCATTAGCAGATCYCTCTCATTTTGCCAGCTCTCAGCAACTCCTACAGTATAGGACACTTCATCTACAGTAGTGTGTAGCATACATTTTGTTGGAAAAGTTTTTTAAAGGATTGAATTTGGATTGATTTTGGCTGTCACTTATCGAAAAGCACAGTCAGTGGAAAGTCAGATCCATTTGGTACATTAGGATGTTGCAGTGTTGAGCTCTTCCAATAGTGGGCTATACTGTACAGTAGCAGTAATGTTGTTGAGACAAGAGCCACTTTTCAGGGACACAGCCAAAGGTGCCATTTAGTGGTCAAACTCTTCACTTGTTTATTTTGTTAAGCTCCATGGATAGTTCAAGGCTTATACAGTGGTTCATTTTGTTCAGTTTTGCTGTCAGAACAGCTGAGTAAAGAGAGCAATGATAACATGGGTAAACATAATAACACTGAGAACATATAGGTCTCCTTGAGGGGGGAAAGCAAACAGGAGGTAAAAATTCATTTGAAGGACAGTAGCAAGAAAGCTGAAGGGTCAAGGGAATGGAAACAACACTGAATGAAGAGGTCAAATATAATGGGATGAAGTGGCAAAAAAAAAAAAAAAACGATTTTTGTTTTGTCCTAGGGGGTTAATTGAAGACATTGTAGGGGTTGTCAGTTTTTAGGAATAAAAGCTTTTTGATCCATTTTGTGGCCCTTTTAGCGCCAACAGTGCATCATCTTGAGTTCTAAGAGAATATAAGCAGATCAGACATAGAAAAAAAGAACTGCATTACTTTTTGTATGGGAGACCAGCAAAATATCTCAAGGCAGGTAATCAATATTTGTAATTGCTATAGTGATTTGACAGATGTGTTTTCTATTACTTAAGCTCAAACATTAACTTAATTTTGTTTTAGGTTCCACACTCTCAAAGTCAAAGTCATCGTTGGTCCAGTGCATAATCTCTTCAGAGTACTGCTGATTTGTCCCTACCTATGTCTTATGCTCACTGCAGGTCTCCAACTCATAATATGCTTGTACTGGACATACTTTTAATTTACATAGCACTGTTTGGCATTATAGTTAAAAGTCATCACACCATCTGGTTTCCCCCAGAAGAGTCTGTTTTTCCGCTTAGTTTCTTCTTAGTGATGACTCGGGAAGATAATCTTTGCCAATGGTTGCATCTGGATTGCTTGCCCGCTCTCTCTCTCTCTCTCTCTCTCTCTCTCTCATTCTCGCTCTTTCTGTGTATTGAGTGGAATAGGATGGAAGTGGTGGACTCATCAGACCATGTTACCGTTCCCACCACTCCAAATCCAATTTTTATACTTGCTAGCCAATAGATGTTTTTTTTTTTAAGTCTCACTAAAAACTTAACACTTAACACGGCCACGCATTAAGTCCCAGTTCAGTGAGTTCTTGTTGCATTGTGCATCTCTAAAGGGAAATGGAATTTCAACATTGCTCACAAAGATAGAAAAAATGAATTTTCTTGACGTATCAAAATTCTTTTGTGTGGCAATGCATGTAAAATCTATTAATAATAATAATAATAATAATAATAATTATTATTATTATTATTATTTTATGTATTCACATTTATATTTAAGGTGGTAAAATGTTGCAGGCAGTACAGCATCCTGTGTGGTACGGGCAAATCATTTGCTAGGTTTGTTTAGAACTGTAACAAAATCTAAAGAAAAAAAAACACGTATATAAAATCAGGATATTTATCAAATCATGATATAAACAGAATCACAATACAGATTAAATCTGCACCAAGGTATCACGATAATATCACATCAGGTGATTCCCATCCGTAATAGCTCATAACATATTACTATACAGCTCCAAAAGCCTTTTAAGTGAACCCCATTGTCTGACCATGTTTTCCACAAAGCTGACACTTTTTTTTCTATTTATTTAAAATCTACTACGTTTTTTGGCTAGGTAAGATGTATATTTTTGTGTGACATCACCTGTTGTTAAAAGCCCTGTATTACATCATTTTACCAGCACTGTCAATTTACAGGATCACTTATAAGCCTCATTCTACACCAGAACACAAAATGTTTTCCAGGTTAAGATCATATTCTTTGTCTACACGTGCATGCGTTTGGAGTGAAAGCATACTGAAGAGAATATAAAAATAAACTGTAAATTGTTAATAGTAATTCTCAGTAGCCAGACACCTTTTCGAATGTGCAATGAGCATCTGCAGATCTGTAAATGCATTTTTTAACCTTTGGCTTGTTCCCAATCCCAGAACGTAAGCTGTAGTAGGAAGAAAAATAGGAGGTGATATATCACAGCATAGAGGCACTTTCGTGGAAATGTTTCCTGCTGAGACACTCTGCCAAACAGGTGCTGCTCAGATAAATCTAGGAATATGTAATGAATCCGCTCTTGTTCAGTGAAGAGAGAGGCCATTCTAAGAAATCTTTTTAAACATTTCTTGTTAAGTGATTCTTCTTAGGATGTAGTGTGCTCAGTTTTAGATTTTTCTTTTTTTTTCCACACTTTGCTTCCTGTTTCTTCCAAGCATTTGTACATTTTCTTTTTGATTTATTTCCCCTAATCCATAATTGCATTTGCTTATCTCAAGCAACTCGTTCTTCATGTGTTTATGCCATATGCTGGATATACCATGGGTATTAAAAATCCCTTTAAAAGAATCGCATTTTGTTGCTTTGCAGCCTGAAACAAATACAGTTTTTGTTTTATCCAGTTGAATTTACATTGCAGTAAAAATAGATGAAAAAAAAACAGAATCACTGATTTGGACTCCCCTATCCCCMTTTACAGTGCCTTGCAAAAGTATTCACCCCCCACCCCAAATTGTGTGAAGGTTTGCATCATTTCATTTATAGAACATGCCTACAACTTTGAAGATGTGTTTTTTTTATTTTTTATTGTGAAGCAAAAAACAAATAGGACAAAATAACAGAAAACTTTAGCGTGCGTAACTACTCACCCCTTAAAGTCAGTACTTTGTAGAGCCACCTTCTGCTGCAATTACAGCTGCAACTCGCTTTACATAAGTCTCTATGAGCTTGTCACATCTTCACACTGGGAATTGTGCCCATTCCTCAATCAATGCTCCAGCTCCTTCATGTTTGATAGTTGTACAACATTCCCACAGCATGGTGCTGCCACCACCATGTTTCACTCTGGGCATGGTGTTCTTGGGGTGTGTTGGGTTTGCACTGGACATAGCGTTTTCCTTGGTGGCCGAAAAGTTAATTTTTTTTTACTCTCACCTGACCATAGCATCTTCCCCCATCTTTTGGGGAGTCGCTCACATATATCTTTTGGCAAACTCAAAGTGTGCATTCTTATTTTTAACAYTAACTAATGGCTTTTTTTCTGGCCATTCTTCTATAAAGCCCAGCTCTGTGGAGTGTACAGCTTATTGTGATCCCATGCACAGATACTCCAATCTCTGCAGTGGAACTCTACAGCTCCTTCAGGGTTACCTTTGGGCTCTGTGCTGCCTCTCTGATTAATGCTCGGTCTATGAGTGTTGGTGGACGGCTGTCACCGTTACTGCTTGCCGGACAAAGAGTGACACGAARGCAGAGGGGAAAGTAACACAAAAGACTTTATTGAACACAAAAGCACTGGTAACAAAAGGAACAGAAACCAGGATAAACTAACTATAAACATTACAGACAGACAGAGACAGACAGACTAGGAGACATGGAGCTAAACAACACAGAGCCAGGAAGAACACAGAGAGCAAGGAGAACACAGAGCAAGGAAGACACATACCAGAACAAACAGTAAACCTAGACGAACAGATGCAAGACAAGGACAAGACAGAACTGAGGAACATTTATAATCAACACNAGAACACAGAGAGCAAGGAGAACACAGAGAGCAAGGAGAACACAGAGAGCAAGGAGAACACAGAGAGCAAGGAGAACACAGAGAGCAAGGAGAACACAGAGAGCAAGGAGAACACAGAGAGCAAGGAGAACACAGAGAGCAAGGAGAACACAGAGAGCAAGGAGAACACAGAGAGCAAGGAGAACACAGAGAGCAAGGAGAACACAGAGAGCAAGGAGAACATAGAGCAAGGAAGACACATACCAGAACAAACAGTAAACCTAGACGAACAGATGCACGACAAGGACAAGACAGAACTGAGGAACATTTATAATCAACACTAATTAGCACCCTCAGTTCAGGTGAGCGTGACATCACCTGACTGAGGTGCATTCTGGGAGTTTGAGTTCACCAGAAACTACACAACAAAACAAGACACAAAATGGAGTCAGTGGGCGCTTTGGCACCCTCTGGTGGTCTCCCGTGACAACGGCCCTCTCTTATCAGGTTTGTTGTGGTACCATGTTCTTTCAATTTGAAAATGATGGATTAGATGGTACTCCGAGGGATCATCAAACATTTAGATATTTTTTATTACCCAACCCTGACTTGTACTCCTTGGTCTTCATGGTGTGATGCCTCGTGCTTAATGGTGCTGCAGCCTCTGGGGCGTTTCAGGAAAGGTGTGTTTATACTGACGGATCATGTGACACTTTTTTTTGCATACAGGTGTATTTCATTTCACTAAATATGTGACTACTGAAGGTAATTGGTTGCACTAGAACTTTTGAGGGGCTTCATAGCCAAGGGGGTGAATACAGTACATATGTACATGCCAATTGTCAGATTTTGGATTTTAAAAMATATTTTTCTCATTTCACTTCACCAGCTTAGACTTTTGGGTGCAGATCCATCACATAAAATTCTGATTAAAATCATTGAATTTACAGGTTATAATGTAACAAAAAATGAAGAATGCCAAGGGGGCGAATACTTTTGCAAAGCACTGTGTGTATATATATATATATATATATATATATGTGTGTGTGTGTGTGTGTGTGTGTCTGTTTTTTATTAATATCATTTCTTGGTTGCTGTAGGCAGTATGTCCCATATCAGAGCCCTGTTTCAGCACTTACCCAACTTAAGTTGAAATTCAAACAATTGTGACTTCCCTGCTTTTCTCAGAAGTAATCCCGTAATCCTGTTATTCCAACCACCATACTGTAACTTTGAGGGTTTTTGACTGGTTAGGATGTGTCCTGTGAGYTTCATGTCATCTTTATGATATGAAATTACTTTTCACTTCACCGAGGAGCTTCTGTCTCACAGCAACCAAGTGTGAAATGACTGAAATTCTGTTAGTGCTGTAAATGATGTTGGCCTGCTGCTCTCTGGATAAGTAATTTATTTCTAGTAAGAAAGAAATTCATATTGAGTATGCACGCTCTGTGTCTATGATAAATCAATAATAACCCAAAACAAGCAAAGATACAGCGCATAAAGCTGCATAAACTCTGCTTATACACATGGAGCCTAATGATCCTAATCCAACTGTATGGGTGATTAAGTATCGTCATGTAATTTTAGACGCCTGATGCCTCTTTGAACTAAATCAAAAGAGTAGTGGTGTTTTTAATAGCCGAGAAAGCACAGGTATCAGAACCGTAATGGATTCAGGATATTTGAATCCGTGTGGTCTAGATGGGAAACAAACTCAGTGTGTGTGTGTATATGTGTGTGTGTATGTGCGCGTGTGTGTGTGTGGCAATAAATTGATTTTATCTTCATTATTATGTGTACCTCGTCATACTGTACGAACGTCCTACATTACAAATTTTCACCATAAGAACTGAAATGTTGCAAGAATGAYGGCTAGTATGTCCTTTATTATTTTTGCGTCAGTGCAAAGCAAGGTAAGCAAGTTTATGTTTTGGGTTTTGTTTTGTTTTTTTGCATTTTGTGCAAAATTTAACAGACATATTGTAGCACCATGGGTCCCAAGAATATTAGTATAAGGACTTTAGAAAGAAGAAAAAAGGAGCCACTTTCAGTTTAATTTTTAAAGCAGCCGGGGCCAAGAAGAATCATAAATGAAGACTAAGTGAGGTTTAATGTCTTTTCTAAATGTTTGATTGTTTTTATATGAAAAATATGATTATAGTGTTGGAAATTGGCAATATTGGTAATATTTTAGCGTGACTGGAACGGATTATCTGCATTTACATTATTTCCTATGGGTAAATGCGCTTCGCAAAACAAATTTCTGCCTTGAGAAATCGCTTCCTTCGCAAATTGCTTCCTGTTTTTTTTTTTTTTTTAAGAATGTCCACAGATCATGTTGTTCAATATCTACATTTGCTTACTGTTTATTTCAAAAACTTAAAAGTGCAGTTCTGCGTTGCTAAATATCGTGATGCCAGTCACCCAAGTGCAGTCGAGTCCTCAKCCAGYTGATCAGGAATACACATGATCAACAAATAACATTGTGCTGATGTGATCTTATCTACTTCAGCTTCGCTACAGTCTGAGAAGCTTTATAGTCAAACGACTTCAGCATCTGATTGAGCTGTTCCATCCATTAACTGATCCAGATGATTCTAATTAGCACAACTCGTCCGCCAGACAGGCTCGAACTAATTAGTGAAATCAACCTGTTTTGTGCACAGGGAGAACTAAAATACATGGCAACGGCTGTCTTAATATTTCTAGCCGCCACTGTACWGTGCCATCTCATCCTTACATGCATAAATGCTTAATACTAATCCTAGTTGGTTTAACATTGCAAGATAGTATGGATTCATTTAGAATAGATTTATTTGCCTTCTTTTCCCAGAGCCTTGTCCCCCTCCACCCTCAATTCAAGGCCTGTTTTCTTTTTTCCTCAGGATATAAGAAAATGAAAGGAAAGAGTCATTATGAACAAGCTGCAGAGAATGGCATGATCATTAAAAATGGTGTCATGACTGAATATCACTTGTTCCTCACAATTCAGATTGAACAATGACCCATCTTTGGGGTGGCTAATGATATTTCAGCTCAGGATTKATGTCTCTGAAGCAGTGCATTTTGGTAACACTTTATTTGAAAGTCACCTACAGTACATAAGGTCTTTATACTGTAACATAGACATAAAATCACACAAACAAACACATATTTTATTAAGCAGGTTCATGTAGTTGGGTATGCATTGGTCAGCTTTAATACTTACGACTGTCAGCCTATTGATCAATGCTACTGTATGAGGACACGTCTACTGTACATCACRCTGATTAAGGTATAATGTAAAATCTCTACTTAGTGCTTGATTACAGTGTAATATATGCACATTTGAATGTTTTTGAAGAAGTTATTTGGTTGGTTTAATTACCCTTAGTACAGTAAGCAAGCGTTGGATCTAAATGATGTTAAATTAAATGGTGAAATCTTCCCGTTAAACTTAATCATTTTAAATGCAAATGTAGCACCAGGCCTTAAGAGCATTTCACAGCATCTAATCCCTTAATGCTCCTGTAAAAAATAGATACAGTACATAGCTTTAACAAAAGTGTGATGTGACAGACGGTTACTGCAGAGGATTCCTCAAAACTTCATCAAGACCTAAATATATAATTATAGGAATGACAGATACAGCAGTTGGGAATTGAAGGTTCTTTAGTGTTTTATCTAACTACAGTATATAAAAACCGTTATATAATACCACAGTATAACATAAATCCACAAGTCTTACTGTACAGTATAACATAGTTAAACGGTTAAAGCTTAAAATAAGAGGATTTGGAGGTGGTAAATCAGTGATATTATTATTTCAGGTTGAAGTACTGTACAAGTCTAACTGTATAAAAGATAAAACCCTTAATTTTTACAAAATATGGTTTTGTCTGTTAACATTATATGGTATTGGTTTCCACTGGATTGGTGGCTAAATATACTGTAGGAAATTGTACAAAATGTACCTCCTTCACGGCAAGATTTTAAACCTACCGTCATTTCATCTTAGTACAAAAAAAAGTTTACGCTAAGTTGTACTTTTATACACTTTATTACCTTACATTTTGTTATGCACTTGTTATTTCAGCCGTGATAATATTACTTAATCCCAGCAAATATATGCAGTTAAGATTATCTAATTAATATCTGTTGGTGCAAGAAGTTTATTTGTAGCGTTATTTAAAGTAGATTATTAAATCCGGCACATAACTGTTCATAATGTTGCTTTTTCTCAACATTTTGATGTCACTTATGGTGCAGGTCAAACGTCAGACAGATCTCTACAGTAAGTACTGCAAACGTTTCATTAAATTCTGTCCAGACAGACATACAAACTGTTTTTTTTTTTGTTTGTTTGTTTTTTTTAGACCTTTCTGAGGGTTTCTGGTCCAATGTACAGACAAAACCTTTCTTTTATTTATATAGATGAGTCTATAGTATACTKTATAGTGTTATAAAGGCCCAATAGGTGCAGTGGAAAATAAAGTGTGGCTATGTTTTGGAGCTGGTAAATGAGCTTGA
Organism: Clarias batrachus; assembly: GCA_003987875.1. Classification (NCBI taxonomy): domain Eukaryota; kingdom Metazoa; phylum Chordata; class Actinopteri; order Siluriformes; family Clariidae; genus Clarias; species Clarias batrachus. Next base: position 8,500 of record QMIH01004171.1, on the reverse strand, counting down.
TATTTTATTAAAGCAGGGAAAACAGACCTAAAATATCCATACACATGACCGACCTCCTGTCAGACAGTGTTTTGTATGACAGGCTCATCGTTCATGAGCGTGACATTTTCATACCCCGTAATCCATCACACTCTGCACAATGACACCTTTTAAAAAGACACAAAACGCCTGATGCCTAAGGAGTATGAATAGAAAAGAGGGCACATGAGACGCCAATACCAGCTCATTCATTTAACTTTACAAGGTAATATAATCATGTTTCGATTCCGTTTTGCTAAACTGCATAAGGACACATTCCAAGGCCATAGATTTTATATTTATTTATTGATATAGCAGTGAGAATATTGCTGCTGCTTTGTTGCATGTAAATCCACAGTGGATGGAATTTACTGTATATTCATTGCATGTACTGTGCATACAAGATATTAGGATATGTTTATTGCTTGGTATGCTTTTTACAGGTAGCTCTTGTTGCATGCAGTAACAGTATATTGATTGAGRTGGGGAAAGAAATCAGTCATCACTATATTTTTCTACAGTGTGTTAACCACATGCTTTAAAGTCATGCATGTAATATTCATGTAATTCAGTAATTCGCTGTATGTCATGTTTTGTTGTGGTCTCTACAGTATATTCGTACATGCATATTTAAAGTAACACGTAACAGAAGCTATAGTTTAAATGCAACATCAAAAACAAGATAAAAAACAAGGCTGTCGTCACTTTSGTCGGTAAAATACTGAAGGAATTGTTAATTATCAATAGCACATCTAATACAGCACATCCTCTCCAAAGTCACACAAACCATAGACAAACTACTGATGCATGCAACGTATCTGTATCATGTGATTATTTGTCTACATTACATGAAAGTCAACTTCCTTCATGTATTAAAGGATAAAGAGCGCTTTGTACAAGTTCCGTACCGAAAGTAATGGAACAGTAATGCAAAAAACCTTTACATTAACTAACTCGGCTCGTTCCAGTTGCACATGTACTGTACGTAGAGTACAGTAACTCTTCTTCTATACAAAGGTACTAATCAACATGGTCTCTATTACAAGCCATGCATTTGCACCATCATTGAACTGAACTCTTGAATCCCCTTCAAAATCCCACGTTGTCACTGTTGATTGGCAAGAAACACATACTCAATATAATATGGGACATTTGCATTCTTTTTTATAATGTTTTCATTTTTTTTTTTTAACTAAATCCTTATTTTGCATGATGTCTAAGGGTTGGGAAGGCATTTGGGGTGGCAGGGCTTATTTCAAGGGTGGCAGCTGTCACCCCCAGCCGCCCTTCTGACATGTTGCTAGAAGTAAACAGACCATTAAGTGGTAAAATAATGACCCAGCTTGGTTGCACACAGGTTTGCCCGGGCAGTGCTGTGCCACAGTGCTGCTCTGCCAGGCACTCAGCTGCATCAAATTTCCAACAGGATGATGGAATAGTTTGCATAAGTGTTATATGCCACTGGAAATATGCCTCTTCTCTGTACTCACCTCTTGAAGCCCATCTGCAGCTGCAATAAACAATTTTTGACAGTGAATGCTCCAGTGTGAGTCCCAAGGCCTTTATTTGTGCCAAGAGCAGACTGGTAGAGAGTAAAAAAATGTAGGTTTTTGACTACTAGGTGATTACTACTGCCAGTTGCTGATCCACCTCAGCGAACCATTTCTCCGCCTGGCTCACAGGATGATGGCGAGGAGAAAACTAACAAATGTGGAAGGATGAGCAGATCGAAAAGGAAGAGCAGAAAATGGATTTATGATTATGATCACATAAATTTCATTCGTTTTTCACTTCTAAACTGCGTAGCAGTCAAAAGTCTCAGCATAATTTTATAGGCCATTTGCAGGCTATATATTCCTGATATTACTGATATAAATTTATCTATTTCTAATAGTTAACCAAGGCGGCACGGTGGTGTAGTGGTTAGGGGGTGTGTTTCCTATCACAGTCCAAAGACATGCAGATTGGTGTTCCCCAATTTGCCTGTAGTGTGTGTGTGTGTGTGTGTGTGTGTGTGTGTGTGTGTGTGTGTGTGTGCCCTGCAGTGAACTGGCACCCCAACCTAGGTGTACCACGCCTCGTGTCCTATCCAGTGATAGGTCCAGGCCCCCGTGACCCTTTATACAGAATAAACCGGTATAGACGGTGAGTGAGAGTGAGTAATGGTTAACCACACATTGTATATATTTAATTACCCTTACTAATATTACAATTTAGCAGAACCCACATGCCAGGCACTAAATGTTCTAAATGTTCTAACATCAGTATTTTCCTCAAAGCTGGCTATTTCCCATCAGCACTAGGTGGCACTGTTTTGTGGAAGTCAGTGCTATTTTGGCAGGGAAAGGTGCCTGGATAATCTCTAGCTATGTTCACATTACGAGCTACATTGTGCACATTAGGGTAAATGATTGGATTGTGGGATTGGAGTCTGGTAATGTGAGCCCCGTGCGTTTGTGCCCYGGTAATAATCCATGTAAATGGAGTAATCCATTTTTGTTGTTTTTTCCCTTGTTTTTTCCCTTGTTACATAACCCTAATGAGCCCCTAAAGTGACAAGGGTGGAGAAAAAATAAACGTTGGATGAAAAAAAAATCCACCTTGAAAAAAAAATGGAAGGCAAAAATAAAAAATAAAATAGGCTACCATGATATGGATGAAAAAAAAGTTTAAGCTAGGAATTTTTTTTCTTTTGTTCGCAAAGTCTTCAGCGTTGCCGATTTAGTCCAGCAGGTGGCAGCAATGCTTCTAAAAGCTTGATCCTTGTCCGTGCAATACTGATCACGTCCAGCGAGGGTCAGTAATGCGCCTAAAAGCTGGCTGCCAACCGCTATAAAATAAAAAAAGGAAGCAGAAGAAGAAGCATTTTGGGTGGGATATAATATTCGGATTAGATTTACACGTGCRTTGTAAAACATGCATGGAGAGAATTACTGAGCGGAATTCTGAGTAGTTGAGTTTTACTTTGAGTTTGGCCTAAAATATAAAGACATTCGGTTTGTACTCGGAGCGCGCCCTTTCCGTATTTTGGCGCCGGAAATATGAGTCACGTGGTCTCGATTTCTTTTCCTTCTATGTCCCGTTTTTTTTTCTTCCCCCCCTATTTTTTTTTTCCATAGCTATTTTTTCCCCTCCTCAATGTCCCTTTAAGGGCTCCGTACCATGACAACCTTCTATGACATTTAGAAATGTCTGCGACAAATTGTTTTCCAGAATTTGAAATGTATATGTATATGTGGAAAACAACTCTAAACCTTTCAACAAAGTAACCAGTCATAAGCAGAAATAGGAGATTAAAATAAGAAACTTTTGGCTTAGGGGAAGTAAAAGAAAAAAACAGATGTTTTCAAAGAATGTAAATTGAAGTAATCACTTGAGTGATTAAAAAGTGTCTTCAAAATGACTTAATGTAAATGGAAAATTAACTTACAAGATCGCCTTAGCTTGAGTAGACCGAGCTATACAGTATTTAAGCAGCAACTTGCTGACTCTTGCTTAACAGCCATCTAATAGCTGTGTCACGGCAGTCTTACTGATGGGTATAATTAAGAAATCACCCAGCTAAAGTTTTATTACACTTATACTGTTTGTTAATGTAATCAGACTGAACAGGCCAAGAGCTGTGATTATTGGTTTTCCCAAATGTAATCTCGGTCATTTCACTGCACCCATTTTGCACTAAAGGCCCAGAGAATTAATTTACATTCATTAATATAAATTTAATAATACATTAGTAATCTGTGATGGACAACTTTCTGCGACTCATGCATTAGTAAGATGCTCTGGTTAGACATCAGTACATTTGGTCTTATAGTTATGTTAGGGCTGGGCATTATGAAGATATCGAAATCAGGATATTATTATCAGTCACATTAATACACTTTTCTGAGGTGAATGAACGCTATTGTAACTCTGAGTCACGCCATCATAGTTAACTATCAGCCGATCGGATCTTCATACAAAGCACTGTAATGATTGTTTCTCTCATGTATGACCGAGCGATCTGATTGGCCGAGAGCCGTTTCACAGGTGGTGATAATAAATCCCAACAACAATGGGACATTTAACTCAATGTATCAGTCCATGTGACTGTGGGGAGAGCAGATGCCTGCCAAAACCCACATTCAAGACTAGTCATGGAAGCACATTCCGCAGGAAAATACATCTGACAACGTTATGTCGTATTAAACAACACGTTGTCTACTTAATAATTGCTTCCAGGTCGTCCCAAATTGCCTGTGTTRTTTTRTTTGTCCTTTAACTGAGCTATAAAGCTAGCTAGCTTCTAATACAAGGCTGAATCCCAAATCCCGCCCTAACCTCTGATCAAGGGCACTACACGGTGTGTGGAACATTGCAAAACAGGTTGTGCTAAAAACAGGATATGGMACTCTGCATAATCGTGAAAGCTGTATATAAATTCATATACAGTATTCACTAAAACATAGTGGGGAAAAAAAAGATTACACGTCCGATTGAGCCACAGATTTTAAGACTTTAAATTAGGTCATGGCATTCTTACATTTGTGGACGGCTAATATTCAGATATCACCTGCACAGTCAAAACACAAAGCACGTCTCCTTCATTATGAGGGCATTTATCTTCGATTTAATTACTTCTACTGCTATAAAGACTATTGCTTCAACCTATTATATCTGCATAATTTATACACACAGAGTTCATAATATATCCTGTTTGACTGCTAGGATCTGGTTTGTGTCCATTTTAAGGCAAGAACAAAATGTCATACTCTCTCTCATCAGTAGACACTCTCTGTCTCTCTCTCTGACTATATGTATTCGTCTTCAGTACCGATCATCAGTCAGGATTGCGACTTTTCTCTTTATCTTTAGTATATATGAGCAAGAGAAATGTAATGACTCTTGGTGCTCATTATGGGATGCGTTATAAAAAAAAAAAGGAATGTGCACAGAACTATAATGAGATGGGTGAGCCCGTGTAACGAAGCACTCGGGGAAACTTTTTCACCTTTTGTTCAACTCACTGCTGCCAAAGAAAGTAGCAGTATATTACAGATAAACATGCCGCAGCTTGGTTATTCTCTCCAAGCTACCAGAGAGATGGATTATATCAGATCTGTGCGATTTCTTTKTTCACATAAGTGTTTGAATTCATTTAGAAATAAGTACATGAGGGAATCGAATGAAACTAGATAACTTCAAACTATGAATTTTGATTAATAAATAATGGTTGTAGGTTTTTAATTACATATTAATGTCCTTGCACTCTACTGGTGTTTAGGTAAAATTAATTGACATCTAATTGTGTTCTTTCCTTTATCTCTTCGTGCGTGCAGAATGATTACCGCAAGCTGTCCATGCAGTGTAAGGACTTTGTGGTAGGGGTGCTGGACCTGTGCCGGGATACNTAAATTAGGTCATGGCATTCTTACATTTGTGGACGGCTAATATTCAGATATCACCTGCACAGTCAAAACACAAAGCACGTCTCCTTCATTATGAGGGCATTTATCTTCGATTTAATTACTTCTACTGCTATAAAGACTATTGCTTCAACCTATTATATCTGCATAATTTATACACACAGAGTTCATAATATATCCTGTTTGACTGCTAGGATCTGGTTTGTGTCCATTTTAAGGCAAGAACAAAATGTCATACTCTCTCTCATCAGTAGACACTCTCTGTCTCTCTCTCTGACTATATGTATTCGTCTTCAGTACCGATCATCAGTCAGGATTGCGACTTTTCTCTTTATCTTTAGTATATATGAGCAAGAGAAATGTAATGACTCTTGGTGCTCATTATGGGATGCGTTATAAAAAAAAAAAGGAATGTGCACAGAACTATAATGAGATGGGTGAGCCCGTGTAACGAAGCACTCGGGGAAACTTTTTCACCTTTTGTTCAACTCACTGCTGCCAAAGAAAGTAGCAGTATATTACAGATAAACATGCCGCAGCTTGGTTATTCTCTCCAAGCTACCAGAGAGATGGATTATATCAGATCTGTGCGATTTCTTTKTTCACATAAGTGTTTGAATTCATTTAGAAATAAGTACATGAGGGAATCGAATGAAACTAGATAACTTCAAACTATGAATTTTGATTAATAAATAATGGTTGTAGGTTTTTAATTACATATTAATGTCCTTGCACTCTACTGGTGTTTAGGTAAAATTAATTGACATCTAATTGTGTTCTTTCCTTTATCTCTTCGTGCGTGCAGAATGATTACCGCAAGCTGTCCATGCAGTGTAAGGACTTTGTGGTAGGGGTGCTGGACCTGTGCCGGGATACRGAGGAGGTCGAGGCCATTCTGAACGGCGATGTGGACCAGATGCCACCCGCTGAGCACCAGCGGCCCTGCCTCAGCCGCGTCAAACTCGCCATCAAATACGAAGTTAAGAAGGTCAGCTTCGCAAGAAAAGCAATGTTTGTAGTGTTGGAGATAAGAAAAATGTGCGCTTTCCGTGGCGCATGGTTCCAACCATGGGATAACAGGGATACGTGTCTTCTTGGTGCTTATCGGCAGTTTGTTGATTATTGATGCCATAAATCCCTGCATATGTATTCACATATCTCTGTACTGAATYTACAGGAATATGTCAATCCTCATTCAAAGATTTGTTTTTTTGTATTAATAATGCAAATGAGAATTGAAAGTAAAATGTATGGCAGCAAAATATAAAAAACTGCTCGCTAATCTTTTCTTCATTCAATTACATTTGTTAGTTTGTCCATTTATCTTTAGAAAACACTTCATCCTGTTCATTATTGTAGTGGATCTTAAGAACATTGCAGGAYGCTGAATAGGATGTCCTATAATATGCTACACAACTTCCTAAGAAAATGATTCAAATTAATTTCATACTGAGTTTCCTGGAATAGGTTCCCAGCCCCTTTGCTACCCTACACCGTTAGCTGCTGATTTACATTTACATTTCAGCATTTGGCAGATGCACTTATACAAAGCGACTTACAGAAGCGCTTTGAAGTTTAACAGAATTAATGAATATTTAACAGTATTTCTTTATCAAAAGTTAAATACATAAAGCACAGAAAAAAGTTACATGGGTAGTAAAGTCTAAGCTAAACACATCACATCTAGTGATTTTTTTTTATAGTGGGGAGAAAATCCTGTATTAATATACAGTAGATTTCAGGATCCAACTTAATCATAACAGCTTTGGTAGRATATAAGTTCGCAATTATCAACAACATGTGTCTAAACATACTAGACACATACTGTATTGTACGAGATGAATTATGATATTTAATCACATTATCCTGGAATTTTTTTGGTCCATATTATTAAGCAGAATAAAGGCAGGGCAAAAGTATTATAATAAAAAATAATAATACAATTAAAATTAGAATATTTGGGAAATTAATATAATTTTAAAAATGTACTGTAGCACAKTACAAGCATCTCTATTACTATCAGAATGATTACCCTAAAGACGTACTTATTAGGAAAACAATTACAGTATTTCCCTGGAAAATATTGCTGGCACTTTGGCAAGAGGCAAGAGGATGATAGAGGTTTTGCGTGTACTTTCTAAATGTTTTTTTTTTTTTTTATGGTAAATGGGTTTTTTAAAGACGCTTTGTTGGTAATTTCCGTGAGAGGACTACAGTAGAGATTTGGAGAGGACAAGCACTTTGCTATTTCAGAAGCACCTTGTTTATTGCATAACTGTAGTTAAAAATATGCAACTTTTTATATTCTGTTGATTTTCCACAACTACRTGGGGGATTTCCATGCAGTATGTATTGTTCTATGACTGTACTATAAAGTAGTGCTGATTTGGAGAGGTCAAGGCCTTTATTCAATAAGTACTTGTGTATAATATAAAACAAGCAAAGATACCTAAAACAAAATATGTTTTCTGCTTATAAATGATCAATTTTGAGATGACCGATTGATTTTTACTTTGACCTGCTGACAGGCTGCACATTGCTACTTGTTTTTATTTTATAAAACAAGGATTTCTGTACTTTTCTACGCCCTTTTTTAAAACACTTGGTGATATAACGTTTTATCATTACATATACATTATATATAAATATACTATATAAAACCTTAATATCAAGAGAATTCATGACCGTTCATCTTTATTGTGGCGAGCCGATGCTGTCATTTGCCTTGGCACCAAGAAATTCCGTACTGTAGCTTTATTCAGACAGTATTAAACATTGACTATACAAGCCGGTTTCCCAGAACTATACATTCATTAGTTATACATCAGCTGTAGAATATAACAATCACACCTGACACTGATCGGTACTAAGGAGAAAAAGTTCAGCAAGGTAGTGGGATCATATTAGGGCTGGGCGATATGCCCTATAAATGAAATCTCGATTTTTTTTTTTAAGACCAAATTCGATTTTCGCTTTTAAAACGATTTTTTTGCTTAAAATAAATAATAATAATGAAACAGACAGTATAGGTTTTTTTATTATTTACTTAAGCAAAACAATATAACCAAACATTACCT
>QMIH01004169.1:0-22076 GCA_003987875.1 Clarias batrachus | reverse complement strand
TAAAATATGTGAAGATTTGCAACCCATTGAAATCTGGGGTGAAGATTTATTCAGATTCCCACCAAGCACGCAATTGAAATCACCTCCTAAGAAACCAATGTTTTTGCAGGACTGATTAAACTTTAGAATCACATGAGATATGAAATGAGGACAGTCKACATTAGGGGCATATACATTACCTACAGTAATATGTTTTCCAAAAATTAAACCAGAGATCAACACAAATCGTCCTTCCGGATCATGCTCAACATGCTCAAGGATAAACGGGATGTTTTTATGAATAAGAATTGCAGTGCCCCTACTATTTGACGTAAATGAGGAAAAGTATATTTGTCCAACCCAATCTCTTTTCAGCTTCATATGTCCCTTATCTGATAAATGCATTTCCTGTAATAGCGCTATAGATACGCCTTCTTTTTTAAGAAATGTTAGAATTTTTTTCCTCTTAATTACATGACCTATGCCTTTCACGTTCCATGTTATTAATTTAAATGAATTTAACATATTGTAAATCTAGATAAAATAAAGTKACAAGAGTGAAAATATGCAAGCAAAAGAATGACACTTGTGCCAAGAGATACCAAATACAAACAAACAAGTACCACAAATAAAACGCAAAACAAACCTATAAAACCCTCCCCTAAAGACCCCATCCCCAATTGATGAGGCACAGATAATATCAAAAAGTCACAAAAACAACATAAGAAACCTTGAAACAGGTAACAACAACTTTATGAAACCACCAAGTTATAGCTACGTTATAACCCGCTCCATTGACACTTCTAGTATAAGTAATTATCAGTAAAGAATAACACCATTGGAAAAGGAAAGAAGAAAGAAAGAAAAAAAAAAATATATATACATCTATATATATATATATATATATACACACATAAAATAAATAAAATCAAATAAATACTAAGAGATTATAATAATAATAGTAATAAAACCATTATTATGATAATAATAACAATAATAATAGATTATCAATATTCTTATAGCAACATTCTGGCCATTACCTTAGAAAATATCCTACATACTTGTCCAATGGCATAATCAAAATYTTCCACRGTAAATAAAAGTGTGTATTTCAGCCAAGAATCAAATCTGGCTGTCCAGAGAATCTAAAAATGCCTTGGCTGAGTCCGGATCGTTGAACAGGCGAATTTTCCGTTATGCAGACATCTGAGTCGGGCCGGATAGGCAAACCCTCTATACAAACCACGGGCAGCAAAAACTTTCCCCACAGCTCCGAACTCCCGACGCTTCTGCAGCACACCGGCTGATAAATCCAAATAGAATCGAAGCTCCGAGCCGTTATGAGTGATCATCTTCTTCATGGCGGCTTTCAATATCGCTTCCTTATCAGTAAATCTCAGAAACCGAACTAGGATGCTTCTTGGAGACAAATTCTCTCGGGCAGGTGCGAAAGTAGGAGATCTATGAGCCCTCTCAATCTCCAACACAGGGAAATCGACAGGCAGATCTAACCACTTTGGGATCGCGTCTTGAAGATACGAAGAGAGTGAGCCAGAGCCCTCGGCCTTCTCCGGCAGGCCCACAATCTTCAGATTCTTGCGACGGCCTCTATTTTTCATCAACTTTTGCCTGCAGCTGATCCACCATCGTCTTTAAGTTACTCACCTGCTTCTCCGTCGCTGTTGCCGAATCCTCGGCAGATGAAATCCTCCGTTCGGCTTCCTCTAGGCGTGATTCGGCGCCAATGACTCTTTCAGAAAGAGCGGAAAACGAATTCTGAAGGCAAGCAACGGAGTTGGCAATACCCTCCAGACGACTCGTAATTCCATCAAGACGTGAACCATTGGCCTTTATTTCTGACAGAATTACTGACATGTCCAGGCGCGGTTCAGCAGTGTTAGTGTTAGCATTAGCCGCGGGCGCATGAACAGTAGGCCTTTTCGCCTACTTCGCCTTCGTAGGCCTTAGCCTTCTTCGAACGCATCGATGTAAAAATGGGAAAATCCTTGTCAGAAGGTGTGTCTGACATGTTTATAGTCTGTTCAACTAAGTTAAGTAAGAATTCGGAGGAAAAAGCGTAATTTATTATCAAAGTCGAGCGGAGCAAAAAACTTACGCAGCCATCTCACTCCAGGTCACGTGACCTCCCCCGGTGGTCACTTTTCTTTGCCAGGTTCAACTTTGTCCTCTCCTATCGTCCTGGGTCCAAAAACTTCAAGCCAGACGTGCTCTCCAGGCAGTTCACGCCCAAACCAGACTCCATTGCCTGTGACACTATCCTCCCTTCTCCCTGCTTGCTTGCAGCAGCTGAATTAGACATAGAAACCAAGGTCAAGCAGGCCCAGTCTCACGAACCAGGGCCCAGTAATGTACCCCCCAATTGTCTCTTCGTTCCCTACTCCCTACGCTCTCAGGTCCTGGAATGGAGCCACAGCTCCAAGCTCTCCTGCCACCCTGGGTCAGCCCGAACCCTGTCCCAAGTCCAGCAACGTTTTTGGTGGCCATCATTAAAGGAGGAAGTCTCCAGCTTTGTGGCAGCATGTGACATTTGCATACGGAATAAGCACGTCAATACAGCCCCTGCAGGCCTGCTCAGACCCTTATCAATCCCACATCGGCCCTGGTCTGACATCGCACTGGACTTCGTCACAGGGTTACCCTCTTCGAAAGGCCATACCTGCATCATGACGTTGGTAGATCGGTTTTCCAAGGCAGCTCACTTCATCCCTCTGCCTAAGCTCCCTTCTGCCAAAGAGACTGCGGAACTCATGATTCTCCATGTTTTTAAGCTTCATGGCCTCCCCAAGGATATAGTCTCAGACTGCAGCCCGCAATTTATGTCACAATTCTGGAAGGCATTCTGTAAGCTTATCGGAGCCACACCCAGTCTGTCCTCCGGTTTCCACCCACAGTCCAATGGTCAGACAGAGAGGAAGAATCAATCCCTCGAGGTCGCCCTCAGATGCATGACCTCCCGGGATACCACCTCTTGGAGTAAGTTTCTACCCTGGGTCGAATATGCTCATAACTCCCAAGTCTCATCATCTACCGGATTGTCTCCTTTCCAGTGCTGCCTGGGGTATCAACCACCCTTGTTTCCTTCTGTGGATGAAGGCTGATGAAGGCTTGTGCAGACAGGACGCTGACCTCTTTCTCAGGAGGAAGAGGTCAGCGTCCCGTCTGCACAAGCCTTCATCCGCCGTTGCAAGAGAACCTGGTCTTGAGCCAGGAAAACGCTACTACGACTAGGCAGATCCTACAAAAAGCAGGCAGATCGTAGGCACTCTCCGGCCCCCAAGTACAGGATAGGGCAGAGAGTCATGCTGTCTACCAGAGACCTCCCTTTAAAGACCTTCCTAACTTCCTCTAAAGCCCTCCCTCTAAAGACCTCCCCTCTAAAGACCCTCTAAAGAGAAATCAACCCCTGTGCAGTCAAGCTCTTGCTCCCATCAACCATGCGACAAATCAACCCGACCTTTCACGTGTACCAATTACGCCGTCTCGCTTCAAGCCCATTAAGTTTTCTTGGCTTCAAACTTCATTGTGTCCACTGTTCTGGGCACTTCATCGAATACTAATATATCCTGAACACACACACAGAAACACACAGACACACACACATGTCTCACACACATCAAACATTGAAATGATCCTAAACAGACAAAGACCTACTCAAGCATCTGTGCCACTACCAAACCAGGCACACATTAAGTGACAGCTAGCAATGTTGCATTAGAAAGACACTTCTAGCAATGACAATGCCTTCCACTTATGTCCTATTTGCTTCAGAGGTCTTAGAGTGATAAAAAGGTGCACATGTTGTAAATATTTTTCTTCTTTTTCCCTTAAAAGGATGAAATTAAATCTTCATTGTATCTTCAGTGGCCTGATGTACGTTCGTGGCTTCAAACTTCGGTGGGTGGTTCTAGCTGATCGTCTACAATCCCCCGGTCTGGGGAGTTCCAGTAATACACACACACCTTGAAGATACACAAACACACGTACATAGACAGATATACCACAATTTTTTCACACTATTTGCACACAGACTATACACTTAAAACAGACACAAATACTACACATCCTACACGCATACATACTAGAGACACACTCGCACTCACACAACATTATACATGCATACTATACACATATAAACACACATGCTCACTACACACTCACACACATCCAAAATAAACATACCACTCAGAATACACATTCAGTAACTCATACCATACAAACACACACAAACAACCACATAGGACTACAAACACACACACACACACAAGCAACCTTCTTGTTCTTCATGTACAGTACACATACTAAACAAAGACATACATGCACACACACGCGTGTGTTAAACGTGTGTTAAGAGGTCTTAGAGTGCTAAAAAGATGTTGTGAGGTGCGCCAAAGTAGTGATGGCGCAGGTGCTTGGGCCCGCTCATGGTTGCTTGTACCTTTTAAATTTTTTAATTAAAAGGCGATCTGCGAACTGTGGAGTGCAAACTTCTTGCCTTCCAGCTTCAGTGAGGTCCTTGGTATACAACCAGAGCAGGGTATGTGATGTTGCTGACAATGGTCCCAGGACGGGTTTGAGCAAGCTTGAGAAGATGTTCATCTTCATCAAAAGGAGAGTGAGCAGCGGTACGCAACCAAAATTAAATCTTCATTGGCCCGATGTACCTTTTTGGCTTTAAACTTCAGCACGCACACACACACACACACACACACACACACAAACACACACACACACACACACACACTACTTATCCTTCATATACAGTACACATCCTAAACAAACACCAACACAGACAAACAGACACACACCACACATCCTACTCATTCTACACAACCAATAACCTGCTCGAGTGCCTGCACCATTACAGTCACATACGTCATATTTGTTTAAGATGCCTTAGCATGCTGAAAAGATGCACACGTGGTGAGGAACGCCCAAGCCGTGATGGCACAGGTGCTTGGGCGCTCTCATCGTTGATTCTAATTATTTTTCTTCTTTTTATTTTAAATGGCTGCAGAGCCAACTTTTATCCCCAGAGAGGTCCTTGGTGGACAACCAGAGGAGGGTATATAGTAGTGAAGTAGTCACCTCAAGTCAAGTAGGGTTTTATTGTCATATCAACTATATACAGTGCAGTACACGATGAAATGAAACAAAAGTTCCCCCACGACCAGATGGACAAAAACTAAGTACCTAACTAACTTAAAAACCTAATTAGCTGACTAGCTGAGACAAAACAGATTAATATGATAAATTAAAAGAAACTACCTGAGTCCAGAAAAGATAACATAAAGTGCACATGCAAATGTGCAAACAAGAGCATGACAACAATCATGACACATAATTCGTTTCAACACTCCGTAGTAGAGTTGAGGTAGTGGAATGAGAACCAGTAAACTTTCCTTGTAGATAGCAGCAAAGATAGAAAACATCTTTGCCCTGGGAGCCCTGGGTGAGGCTCTTTGTGCAAATAACAAATATTGCGCAGATGAGCAATTTCAGTCGGTATGTAAGTGGTAAATGGTTGTTGATCAGTGTGTTTTTGTGTGTGTGTGTTTATCAGTCCAGTCCCTTTTTGTTGAGGAGACAGATAGTTTGTGAAGAGTGCGTCTGATGGGTGTGTCTGATCAGCTGGTGGCTTTGCAGATGCAGCTTCCCGATCAGGTGTGGGTGGATGATAGAATTGAATCCTGAACTGAAATCTATGCACAGCATTCAAAGGTAGGTGTCCTTATTGTCCAAGTGTGAGAGGGCCAGATGGAATGTGCTGGAGATTGCGTCATCTATTGAACGGTTGGGACCATACGCAAACTGCAGTGGATCCAGTGAGGGGGGCAGTAGGGTCTTGATGTGTCTTGTGACTAGCCGCTCGAAGCACTTCATGATGATGGGTGTGAGTGTAACAGGACGGTCATTGAGACAGGACACTCAAGGAAGTCCTGGAAGAACATTGGTGTACTAACTATATGGGTGAAGTGACAATAAAAGCCTTGACTTGACTTCTTTGGCATGGTGACAGTCGTGGTGGCCTTGAATCACGTGGGAACAATGGCGCTGCTCAGAGAGATGTTGAGGTGTGGTTGAAAACATCTGCTAGCTGTACAACACATTCTCTGAGCACTCTGGAATATTGTCTTGTCAAGCAGCTTTACGTGGGTTGACTCTGCATAGAGTTTTGCATAGAGGCAGGTAATGATGTCCTGTAGTTGGTAATGGTTTGAATACCCTGCCACATGTGCTGTGTGTCACTGCTGTCCCTACGATGGTTGTGGATTCGCTGGGCATGTGCACGTTTCACCTCTTTGATGGCCAGCTTGGTTCTTGCTGTTCTTAGACCCACCTTGTCTCCTGCTCTGAAGGTGCAGTCTCGGATTTTCAGAGCTACAAGCTCCTCCACAGAATACGTACTATAGACTAGCATGGTAAATATATAACATCTATCCTTTCTGAATAGATGCGATAGGGCTAGTTACAGGTTTCTGTTTTCTATCAACAGACCAGTGTTTACAATTAATGATTCAAAGTGAATTGGGCTTCTATCTCTGCTCACCAATTACTTGTAATTTTCTTTTCCTCTGCGTAGCAATATGTTAAAATTCAGCGGGTTGTCCACTCTGATCTGCAGTTACTTTCAGATGATATTGATAGATACAGCAACCATCAAAAAGGAATTGCCCCAGGATAGGTTTCAAGAAGACCTCTGTCTTTTTAGGGACCTAGGTGCCTAATACCTTTTTCCCTATTTTGATCCTGCATCTCCAGGTTATAGGATGAGGCAGCACAAGTAATGTGCTTAATTACTAAACTATCCAGTCAGTACTTCCCAATGGTACCTTTTCAACTGTTACACTTACTGCAAATAACTCATTCTTTCAGAATATTCTTGTGGTTAAGAACTTGCACAGGACTTGTGGGTGATGCATTCCTGTTGAAGAAAAGCATGACTTTCAGAAATGCATAGTTTGCCCATCAACAGCAAAGAAATTAAAGAAGAAATCACTTAAGACATCAATTGTTTCATTTGAAACATAGTGAACTATAATCTATACACATATCAATATTATCTATATTGTATGTAGATGTTTATGTTTTCCATATTTATACAGCATATGTTTTTTTATTCTTTTTTCATCTTTTATATTCTTTGTTTGAATATTTTCTTATTCATAACCTACATGTATATGTTTTTATAGACTTCATATTACGTTATTCACATTTCATACTCTTCATTGAATACTCTAGTTTCTTTTTGAAATGGTTTTTAATGCATTCTATCATATTTGAAAAAATGCAACTTTTTTCATTCATTTTAACATTCCTTTTTAACTGTAACCAAATGAGGATGGGTTCCCTGCTGAGTCTGGTTCCTCTCAAGGTTTCTTACTATTACCATCTCAGGGAGTTTTTCCTTGCCACTGTCGCCATCATCCTCGGCTTGCTCATCAGGGTCAGTCTTATAATTTTGATTCATACATGTTCACTTCTCATACAAACTTATATAATTATTTTGATTGTGTAAAGCTGCTTTGCGACAATGTCAATTATTAAAAGGGCTATACAAATAAAACTGAATTTTAGTGAATTTTATTGAATTTGAACGGTGTGTCGACATATGAGGGTGTAAATCAGCTTTCAGTTGAAGTAAAAAATTAGATTTCTTGTAATGACTTATTACCAACCTGAAGAAAATGTCATGTAATTCAAACTTATTTTGGATTACCTGACCAAGGTGGTTTAAAGATTCTTCTGTAAACAATCACATGTGCAATAATATTCTATCAATAGTGTGATAAAAATTATTTTGCTGAACTTTATTTTACTTACGTTAATCGATGCGTTAAAGAATGTCCTTTGTTTAAATATTCTTTTTCACTTTGTTGAAAATTTGAGGGTATGTCAAAACAAATTTTATGGTACAGTATACCACCACATTTGTTATCACCACTTATACTAAAAATGTCATCAATGTGTTTGAGTTGCTAGGACTTAAGCATGTAAGATGTTGCAAGAATTCCTTTGTCTTCAGGATAGCACATTTCACACTCGAGGAAATATATGAATTGTAATATACTGAAGGAAAGTTACAAGATAGATTGTATACTTGACAACATTAAAAACACTTTTTCACATTTTGAGCATGAAAACTGCATTTGAGCACGCTGCTTTTTCTCAGAAAAAAGGTCACAAGAATGATCATTTTAAACACATTCATGAATTCTAGTATGCATGTTGAAAAACAACTCTGTTTTAATTCTGTTTCACATTTTGAGCATGAAATCTGTATATCAACTCGTTTTGTATGTTTTACATAACTGTGCATTAATTGTATTAGAAAACCGCTTTCCTGAGCTCGTACAGCGCTAAGAACACGGGAAACGCTTTATCTCGGCATGAGGAGCATAAAACTCAAAGGAATGATGATTTCCATCACATTCATGCATTATGGCATACATGTTGAAAAACAACTTTTTTGTTATTCTTTTTCACATTTTGAGCATGAAAATTNTTGTGTGAGAAAACCGCTTTCCTGAGCTCGTACAGCGCTAAGAACACGGGAAACGCTTTATCTCCGCATGAGGAGCATAAAACTCAAAGGAATTATGATTTCCATCACATTCATTCATTAGGGCATACTTGTTAAAAAACAACTTTTTTGTTATTCTATACGTCAGACTGTCACACATACTACAAAATCACCCTTAAACACACACACACACACAGACACACACACACACACACACACACACGTCAGCTGACTTCTGGGAAGTGTTTTGTTTTTGTTGCTTTTTAAAGTCAATGTGGGCGGGCTGTTGCTAAGAGCTGGCAGAAAACCCCAACAGCCAATCAGGAGAAACCAGGAAGTAGGAAATAACAGGTCACATGACCTTTCTTCACCCTAGGAGGAAGTGTGTGTTTTTTTTTGTAGCATCAAACTACTAAATGCAAAAAATAAACAACCCTAACACATCTGAAACATACTGGTATTCAGTGAAAGCACACACACACACACACACACACCATTTAACTGTATTCATCATGTGCATTAATCAGATAAGTTTTCATGATAGAATCTTGGGAGGAGTTGCTCTAAAGCAGATAGTTTATTTTAAATCACTCTGTAAAAGAGTGAAACGCAGATTTCCTGCATGACGTGTGTGTGTAAAGTTCCATAGCTATACTCGAGCTGGAACAAGTGTGTAAAGTCCACACTGAGCATAAACTTGCGAAAGTCCGCTACACACACACCAGCTGAACCATTATAGAGTCAGCACAGCTGAAATGCGCGCACACACACACAACACAAACACAGGGCCACACCCAAGAAAACATCACGCCCTCCACACACACACACACACACTTATTTTCTGTAACAGCATCTCAGTGCAGCAACAAATCCCAGTTTTATATTAATACACTAACATTTTGTTTCCATAGCAACAGGTCATCCACGGGTATCAGTAAGGAGTCTCCAGTGCGAGGGCTGTGTAGCATTGCAGTTTCTCAGTCACGTGACACGCTGTGGGTGTTCCCTTACGAACATCAGGAGGCATGTGTGACGTCAGTGACTGCAGGGACTCACCTCAGGTTTCACTCCACTCACTGTGTGTGTGTGTGTGTGTATATATAAAGCAGTTTGTGCAGTACTGTGATGTACTATACATGCTGACCAGATGTATTTGGACACCTGACCATCACATGTGCATGAAATTCTTCTCCCGGTCTTGAAAGTGCACATTTGTTTAAAATGTCAGTTGACTGTAGTGTTTCTCTTCACTAAGAGACCCAAACCTGTTCCTGCATGTCGACGCCCTGTGAACGACACACACAACTTCTGATAATCTGATCACACATGGCATAACCAGAGGAATGTAAACTTACCCGAAATTCCAGAACTAACATTCCTGAACCCAGAAAGGTTTGAACAAAATCACAATGAGGTCAGGACAGAGGCAGGGACAGTCCCAGGTGGAAATTTCCACTAAAGTAATAAACAAATATGAATAAAAATCCCAATACTAGATTTTTTTTTTTACATGTAGACAGGCAGTAAATCCTCAGCTCTTATCTACACGACACTTATTACTACAGGCTGACGGTTCGTACGGACGCCTGGTGTGTTCTGTCTGGTACTGTACTCGGGTGAGAACACAGTGTACACACACACACACTACTCGTCTACAGACTCGATGAGGTCAGTAAATGAACACACACCACAGCATTCTGTGTCTGAAGTGTTTATTAAAAAAAATAAAACAGTCTCCAAACTGTAAAACTCTGATACTCTTCACACAGTCACAGCTCTCAGTGCCGCACCCTGCCACGTGTGGGAAAAGTGCGGTATAATGACGGGGGCGGAGCTTATCGTGGCGAGAGAACTTTTATTTGAAAATAAACCTCTGTTTCCATAAAATACACACACACACACACTCACGCACGCATAAAGTGTCTCTGTGATCGTCCTGAACAGCACAAGCATGTCCATCCGCGATTCCTAGGAACTAGTCATGGTAACAGCGCTCAACTCTGGCTCCACCCACTTCATCGCATCAGTGTAAACAGACACGCCCCTATTCCCAACCCAGCCACTGCCATGAGCGCGTTCCGGACTGTGGACTCAGGATCTTCGACGTGGAAGAACTCCACAAAACCGTCCTGTAACACACAGACACACACACGGTTAAACACAATGACACCACACATCAGCACGGGTGTAAATCATGTGCGTGTGTGTGTATATTCTCACCCAGCCCTTGTTGTTGATGAACCAGTGCTGGAGTTCTGTGCTGAGGTATGAGGAGATCTGTGAGGTGACAATGTCCACACACTCCTCGGCCCGATCCTTCACACACTCCTGCGTCAGACGCTCACACACCACGGCTCCCAGGGCCAACACACTGGCGATGCGACCCCAGCTCATCACCCCATCGCTGAACACACCGCGTAACACGGACTGCACGCTGTCCAAACCCTGGGCCTGATCGAACAGCCGCTGCACCATACCTGGAACACACACACACACACATTAATACTTTAATATGACCAGAAATCTCTCCATAATAACTTATCTTACAGCAGTGACAATCACATCCTGCTTACTCTCCGTCTCCATCAGGAGGAATTACCCAGAATTCCCCTCACTGTGGGTGTTCATGTAAGATTAGCTCTTTTACTTTCTATACTGAACTTCTCCATTATCCCGAGTGTGTGTTTTTCTGATAAGCACATTTAAAAATAAGCAGACTTCCAGGAACCCCATTTCCTCATAAATCAAACAGTATTTCTAAAGAAAAAAATTAAAAACACCACGTGACTGTGACCACACCCAGAACAGCGATTAATTAGCCGCGCGCGCGCTTTATTACTGTGCATGTAGAGTTAAATAGCCCGTGAGTAACAAAGTCCACATTTGCACGTGCACTTTATGCTGTCTGTACAAAAAACCCATAGAGAGTTCCCCTCTAAATTTAACCAGTTCGTTTTTGTTAATTTATGTTGTCAGGTCCATCTGTCTCGTCTCCACTAGCCAGTTAACTAGTTGGATTTGCTGTTAACTTGTGTTGTTAATGTATGTGGCGTGTACCAGCTCGGTCCTGGACCAACGTTGTTCCGGTTCACTGTGTTCTGACCACATGGATGAAGTGACAATAAAACGCTCCTGCAGCTCGCGCACTCTACACGTGCACTTCACACACACCGACTCGGCAGTCGAATATAATGCGGACTTTTCTAGAAAAAGAGCGAACACACAGAGCCCGCCTTCTGCGTCCTGATTGGTCAGTTCCAGCAGCCTGCTGCGTCCTGATTGGTCAGTTTTATCAGCCTGTTACGACATAGTTGGATGACTCCGAGGAAAAAAAAAAACTGCGTTTATCTAACGGATTAAACGAAAACAACAATTAAACTATAAAGAAATTTAAATGTGAATTTACAAAATGCAAAAACGAAAAACTAACTAATCATTTACAGATGGTTCTGATATAAATAGCTTCAGAAAAAGGTATTAATAGAGACGATAATAGAGCGGTTATTGCCCCCGCAGTGACCGCGCACACACACACACACACACACACACACCGCTGTGGGCGACCCTGTCTTTACCCCGTCAGGAGCACGCTTTAGTACTCACCGCTGTAGGCGATCCTGTGTTTACTCAGCAGGTCCCGCAGTACTCTCTGCAGGCTGGGCAGCGCGGGGTGAGCTCTCCCCCGCCTGGGACTCGGGCCTAAGCCGGTGTGAGCGCGGTACAGCTGCCTCAGGAGCTCCCGGGACTCTCTCTCCAGCTCCTCGCCGCCGCCCTCAGGCTGTAAGCGGCTCTCCGTGTCACTGAGGCCGGCTTTAACAGGCCAGGCCTCGGGCTCCTCCGTGTACCCGTCCAGCTCCTCCTCGCGCTGAGAGAACGCCTCCACCGGAGCGGCCACACCGGACACTCCGCCATTTTCAGCTCCACAGCACAGCAGGCTCAGGGGCGCGGTCCGCTTCATCATGCTCAGACTCATCTCTGTCACCCGATAAAGTGTCAACGAACTCAAGAAAAGTCCTCAAACTCGAGAAAAATAAAACGAGATGGAAGTTTTAATCCGATATATAACCCCTGTTCACTGTAGTCTGACCGAGATGAAGCGGAAACGACTCCAGAGCGCAAGCCTGTCTTATATATAATGGGCGGAGCGTAGCGTGTGCGTCACGCGTGCGTCATTTAAAAAACCGGAACGGGAACTTCCATATTTAGTGACTTCGTTTTCCGTTTCTCCGTTTGCTAGGCAACCGAAAATAATATGAGCAAGATGTTATTTTATATTATAATACTGTATATAGTGAAGACTCGGACACTGTAACAAAGAATGATGGGTCTTTATCAGGATTTATCTCTAATACCACGTTGAGAACAACATCAGCTGTGACATCAACTACATCCATGACTATGACATGGGACGCTCTATGACGTCACGACAAGCACCACTCACAGTTTCTTCAGAAAATGTGCCTCTCTAGTTTTATATTATAATAGTGTATACAGTGAAGACTCAGACACTGATGTGTCTTTATCAGTATTTATCTCTAATAGCTCTAATAATCATCATCTATACCACTTAATCCTGGATTCAGGGGCGGGGGGTGGAGCCTATCCCAGGAGACTTGGGGCACAAGGCTGGGTACTCTCTGGACAGGGTGCCAATCCATCACAGGGAACACCGACATGTCTTTGGACTGTGGGAGGAAACCGGAGTACCCGGAGGAAACCCACCAAGCACAGGGAGAAAATGCAAACTCCATGCACACAGAGACGGGAATCGAACCAGAACCCTGGAGGTGCAATGCGACAGTGCTAACCTCTACACCACCATTTTATGAAACAATTCATAAAATCTGGGCTGTCAAATTGGACAAAAGATATATATATATAATATGTATAATGTGTTGTTTATTATGTATTTATTACTGAATTAAATAATAAATACATAATATTTAATTATTATAACTATTTAATTATTATTACATTTTACTATTCTATAATGAATATTGATGATTTGATAAAATTATCAAAAGATCATATATGTCAATATATAACATATAGCAATAAATTTAGTATAAAAATATTTATAAATGTTTATTTTCCTGAAGTGTATAATTTTTTTTGGCTGACTCTATTACATATATAAATCCTGTGCGAATTTGTTGTGCGGATCAGTTGGTCCTCTCTGGTGACTCATCAACGGGAGCAGCCAAAAGATTAACAACAATATATACAGTCCATAAACTATTGCTATTTGGCTGGTGTAGCCACCCATCCCTCACAATTTAATAGTACGCGGAATCAACAATTGGCTATAATACACATTGGCATCATCACCTTGTCCTACTGTCAGGTAATAATATATTTGCCAAAACATTGGAGCAATGTGAGGAGTGGCAGCAAGTTGACCCCACATTCCATTCGCAGTTAATGTTAGCACAAGGGTGGAGCTGCGGGTAACAAACACAATGTTCTAAAATTTTGATAAAGTTGAGCAATGGTATATTTGGTTTAACATTGTGATCAATTAGTTTAATTAAATGTATGTCTAAAGCATATGTATATCCACCTTAATAGGCTCTGTTCCCTCACACCCAGTGCGTGATCCAGTGACCATGACCAGTCCTTTTTTACATAATCAATGCTTGGAGTTTGTCCACCTGTCTCTTGAAGATCGACCACAGGTTCTCAATGGGAATAAGGTCTCGGATGTTTCCTGGACATGGACCCAAAATGTCCATCTGTTGTTTTGAGACTTTTGCTTCATGGTAAGGAGCTCCATCATGCTGTAAAAGACATTGTTCATCATCAAACTGTTCTTGGAAGATGGGGAGAAAATTTCTGTATCATCATTTCATCATGTTTGTATTCTTAGATGAAATTGTGAGTGAGCCCACTCCCCTGTCTGAGAAGTGACCTCACACATGAATGCTGTCAGAATACTTTACTGTTGGCTTTACTATTACATTACTGAAGGTTGATATCAAAGCAGCCTGGTCTTCAGTAATGCTTCAGCAGCACCTCAGGCTGATCACCTCCATGCTAGGCAAGCCGCATTGTTGTAGAAATTTGTAATAAAGGAGCCCTGACCAAGTATTGAGTGAGTAAATGAACATCATTTTTAGAAGTTGGACACTTTTCAATTTTACATATCGATTTTATATATCGTAAAAAAAAAAAATTATTGCTCTTTTTTTATTTTCATCAAAATGAAAATTGAAAGGTTTGAAATATTTCACAATGAATCTAGAATATAAGTGAGTTTTACTTTTTTCAATAATTAGTAAGAACTGTGATAGATAGATAGATAGATAGATAGATAGATAGATAGATAGATAGATAGATAGATAGATAGATATTTCATTGATCCCAGAAAAAAAAATAGCTAGCGAATTTAACTTTCACATTATGAGGAGGTGGAATACGTTTAATGTTGTACACACACTTTTACATTTTGCAATTTGTGTGGAGAACAAATATAAATGTGTTTATATTAAATAGTGAAAGAGATTTAAATGTTATTACCTTGTTTAATATATTTCGAGTGGATTCATTCCCTCTTTTGTGTGCAGCCAGTGGTGTAGATATATTTATATTTGTTTCATCATGCATATTTATATATTTACATTAGTTTTTTTACAGTGTGTTATGTTTATTATGTTTATTATTGAAGTAAACATAATAAACTATTTTTTTTAATAAAGAAGAGCCACAGTGTTGTGTATTTCCTCGAGGCAGTGATGTTAATGGGTACAGTATTATACCCATATATACAGTCTAACTCTGGACTTCTGAAACCACTGCAAAGAAGAGCAGGTGAAAAAAAATCTGTTTTGTTTCCATTAAATGAAACATTTGGTTGGTTTTTAAGGTTCCTGCCTCGGTCATTTGTAGTAAGGTACACTTTACTATTTTACACAATTCGACTTAAAGTACAGTTAAAGGCATATTTCATATTTCAAGTAAAAAGTATTAAACTTATCATATGATGTTAACTTTACTTAAAGAAAAGTATACTTGTATAAAAATGCTAAGCAAGTAATTTACTGTGTGTGCTTCAAAGTATAAGTGCCTGTAAGTTCTATTATAGTATACCACACAGTATAGTTGCAGTAGAAAATAAAACTTAAATGTGAACTAGTTGTACACCTAAAGTATTCTGTAAAGTCTACCTTTAGAAGCTAAACATTAGCCTGTTTAGTCCCAAGACACTGCTATTGCTACTACTGTTGTAATAGTCCTTTCCAAGTATACTGGTATTACTAAAGATAAATAATTATATAGAATTAGTATACTTGCTTCATGAAGCATACAGTGGTGTGAAAAAGGGGTTTTGACTGTGTTCCTTACTGATTTCTTTTCTTTTTTTTTGTTGCATGTTTGTCACACTTGAATGTTTCAGATCATCAAACAAATTTAAATATTAGTCAAAGATAACACAAGTAAACACTTGGTTTTGCAGTTTATAAATGATGGTTTGTATTATTAGGGGAAAAACAAAATCCAATTTAGTTCTTGATTACTTGATTGCGAACAGGTGTGACAGTAATCAGGCCTGGTGTGGCTAGAGAAATTAAACTCAGAGTTAAGTTAGGTTTTAACAGGGGGGCAAACACTTTTTCAAACATTGTAGTTTTAGATTTTGTTTTCCCTTAATAATAAATAATATAACAGGTAGGCAGTGTAACAGGACTGGGGTGACATAAGCAGTTTTTTTGTTGTTGTTTGTTAGCTTTTTTCTCTCTAATGAAAGATAATTCTAACTGCAAAGTTTTAAATGGAGTGTAAATCAAGCAGGGTTTTATCAGGAATTCCAATAAAGAGAGAGTTATGAAAGTCATGATGAGAGGATATGAAGGCACCAGAGTTTCTTTCTAATTAGGCCTGGCGATGAAGATGTGCTGTGTTTCAAACTTAAATACCAACGAGCCATTGTGGGTTAGGGTCAGTCAGGGGAAGCATTTGAAACCCCATCAATGTCAAGTGACAACCTTTAATCCTATGAATTTTTAGGTTAAATTTTTAGAACTTCAGCTTTACTGAAGTAATGAATTTGATCCTAACATGATAAATTGAGCGTAACATCATCAGTGCAACCGTGAAAATGAAGACTGTGATTCTCTCCACAAGGGTTCTGTAAATAATGAAGAGAGCTACAGGGAACACCACAAGGAACGCTGTCAGTGGAGGATTTACACCCATCAGCCATGACGAGTGAATACCTACCTGGTGAGTCGTGCCAATATTCAGCCTGAAATATGATGTGTTTTGTTAGTACTCGCTCCACTTTCTCTTTTTAAAATGTACTTCTCACTGAAAGATTGTACACTAGAGATCAACTAAATTAGAAATGCTAGTGTACAGACACACACACATTATAACAGCAGAGGTGTTTACATACATACATACATACATACATACATACGGTGGTTGGACAATGAAACTGAAACACTGGCCAATTTAGGTCGTGTCCACACGTAGCCAGGTATTTTTAAAAACTGAGATTTTTCTCTGCGGTTCTCGTCTTTCGTCCATGCAAATGGAGTTTTGGTCGTTGAAAATGGAGCTTTTGGAAAACTCAGGCCAAAGTGAAGATTTTCCAAAACTCCGTTTTTTAGTGGTCTTGTGTGGAGGGGAAACGGAGGGGAAACAGAGATTTCGGCTTGTTGTGATGTTACCTTGTACCGATAATGTAATTGTCTGTGTGCTCGTCTGCTTGATTTGTGCAATAGCGGACGTACGTACAGTCAGCTAGTGGACTTTTTACATGCGTGTACATGTACGTACACACACACACACACAGTTACTCACACATTACGTTAATGAACAGAGGGGCCTGAATGTACTACTAAGCTCACTGCTGCTACACACTGTACAGAACTCTGACTACACACACAGACCCCGCAGGGTTTTGGACGAGACCCGGTCCGACTTCTACAAAGTGCAGCAGGTGATGACGTTCTGTCGAGGCATCTGATTGGCCCCCTGTTGATTAAGGAGGCTTCTAACAGCGCTTAACAAGGTGTTTTGCATTTTCATGTGGACAAAAATATTTTTAAACCCTAGATCATGTGGACAAAAACGGATAAGAAAAAAAACTCAATTTTTAAAACATCCAGCTATGTGTGGACATGGCCTTAATGTTGGAGGTGTCATGACTAAATTTGAGCAGCCAGTCTTCATTGACTGCACATTCCACCAGTAAGAGCAGAGTGTGATGGTTTAATTAGCAAAGTAACAGCACAGTTTTGCTTAAAATATTACAATGCACACAACATTATGGGGGACATATCAGAGTTCAAAAGAGGACAAATTGTTGGTGTGCAAGACAGCGAGTCTTTGTGATGTATCAAGAGCCGCAGTATCCAGGGTAACGTCAGGGTAACGTCAGCACACCACCAAGAAGGACGAACCACATCCAACAGGAGTAACTGTGGACACGAGAGGACGCCGTCTGAAATGGATGTACAGGTGCGAACCCGCATTGTGTCCAAAAAACATAAAACCACATACAGCTGCCCAACTCACTGCAGAATTAAATGTGCACCTCAACTCTCCTGTTTCCACCAAAACCGTTCATGTGTTGCTCCACAGGGTCGATGTACACGGCCGGGCTGCTATAGACAAACCTCTGGTCACTCGTGCCGAAACCAAACCTCGGTTTCAATGGTACCAGCAGTGAGAATCTTGTGCTGTGGACAATGTGAGACATGTATTGTCCTCTGATGATTTCACCTTCACTGTCTTTCACACATCCAGGAGAGTTACAGTGTGGAGAAGCTCCAGAGAAGCRACTGWACCACCCAGACTGCTGCATGTCCAGAGTGAWKCATGGGGGCGGATCAGTGAGGGTTTGGGCTGCGATATCATGACATTCCCGAGGGCCAGTACTTGTGCTAGATGGACGCGTCACTGCCGAGGACTACAGAACCGTTCTGGAGGACCATGTGCACCCAAACATTGTATCCTGAAGGCGGCGCCGTGTATCAGGATGATAATACACCGATACACACAGTGAGACTGGTGATAGAGGGGTCTGATGAACATGAAAGTGAAGCTGAACGTCTCAAGTCAAGTCAAGTCAAGTAGGCTTTTATTGTCATTCCAACCATATACAGTTAGTACACAGTGAAACGAAACAACGTTCCTCCAGGACCAGGGTGCTACATACATGCAACAACATAAATTTACAACATACATTTGACATTTTTTAAGTTACTCTAAAAGAAGAACTATCAATATCTATACAAAAATACACAATAGACAAAGTGCACGTGCAAATGTGCAAAAAAGTGGTACATGACAGACACAACAATGTAAGACATGACAGTCCTTTTTGATGAAGGATGAATTGAGGTAGTGGGTAGAGCAGCAGTAAACAGATTACAATTTTGACAAGAGTATTGTGTGCAAATAGCAATTGAGCAAAAATTGCGAGGAGCAGCACAGGTAGGTAGGTATGAGCAGATTGAGATGGGTGTGCATCAGTGTGATTGTGCATGTGTGTTTATCAGTTCAGTCCAGATGTTCTTTAGTTTGTCTGAGTGATTTGTGTGTGTGTGTGTGTGTGTGTGTGTGTGTGTGTGTGTGTGTGATAAAAACCGTTTCTCAGTCTGGATGTGAGGCCCGAATGCTTCGGTACCTTT
Organism: Clarias batrachus; assembly: GCA_003987875.1. Lineage (NCBI taxonomy): Eukaryota > Metazoa > Chordata > Actinopteri > Siluriformes > Clariidae > Clarias > Clarias batrachus. Next base: position 2,918 of record QMIH01004169.1, on the reverse strand, counting down.
TTCCAGGTTGAGGTCTTTCGGTCAGGAAGTCCAGGATCCAGTTGCAGAGGGAGGAGTTCAGGCCCAACAAGCTCAGCTTCCCGATCAGGTGTTGGGGGATGATTGTGTTGAATGCTGAACTGAAGTCTATGCACAGCATTCTGGCGTAAGTGTCCTTCTTGTCAAGGTGTGTCAGTGCCAGGTGAAGTGTGGTGGAGATGGCGTCGTCCGTTGAACGGTTTGGGCGATACGCGAACTGCAGGGGGTCCAGTGAGGGGGGCAGCAGGGTCTTGATGTGTTTCATGACGAGTCGCTTGAAGCACTTCATGATGATGGGTGTGAGTGCAACAGGGCGGTAGTCATTGAGACAGGACACAGAAGACTTCTTCGGCACGGGGACGATGGTGGTAGACTTGAAGCATGTGGGAACGAYGGYGCTGCTCAGAGAGAYGTTGAAGATGTCGGTGAGAACATCTGCCAGCTGTTCTGCACATTCTCTGAGCACTCTGCCTGGGATGTTGTCTGGTCCAGCAGCTTTACGTGGGTTACGTGGGTTGACGTGGGCCTGCACACTCACCATATCCAAATATTATTGAGACACTTTGTGGTGTTTTGGAGGAGCAAGTCAGGAAACGTTTCCCTCCACCAGCATCACGTAGTGACCTGAACACTATTCTGTAAGAAGAACGACTCAGGATCCCTCTGGACACCGTGCAGGACTCGTATCTGTCATTCCCCAGGTTAATTGCTGAAGCTGTATTGGCTGCAAAAGGAGGCCCGACACCAGACTAATGAATTATTGTGGTCTAAAACCAGGAGTTCCAGTTTCATTGTCCAACTGCACATACATACATATAATATAAATAATGGCAGTAACAAATCTTTAAATAATCTATGAGCCTTAAATACTGAGTTACATGTTTGAATTGTAAACATGTATTGCATTGTGTAGTTGCATACCTTTGCTCTGATGCTGTAATCGAAACCCTAAAAACATCAGAAGAATGTAATGAGTGAACTTATTTTATTTTGTATATAAAGTAGATACAAAATAGATCATTAGATCATTAGAAAAATATAATTTATTTTCCAAGACATTTGGTTTGATTTTAAGATAAATGGTAAATATTTGGAAGATCAGGCTGAATGTCTTTATGTCCTGAAAAGATATATATATATATATATATTCACAAAACTACTGCTCTGTTTTTTTAACACGGAAAATGTATTAAAAATACATCTATACTGTGTGTTAGCTAGGGTTTAGTTTAAACAACAAAATGCTTTGTAGAAGATTAAATGTGTGTGAATCAGAATGATCAGATGGTCCCTGATGAACGAGACGAGGGCGACGGTGCAGCGACAATCTGGTCATTATCATTCAATCTGGTCATTATCATTCAATCTGGTCATTATCATTCAATCTGGTCATTATCATTCAATCTGGTCATTATCATTCATACACATTCACATTTCATACACATTTCCATAATTTCCTTTGATTGTGTGAAGCTGCTTTGCGTCAATGACAATTGTTAAATGCACTTTATAAATAAAACTGAGATGAATTGAGTAATTAATTGTTCTCTACATTGTTCTCTACATTGTTCTCATTGTCCTCTCTCTGGAATTCTTGGTGGAGTCCAGTTTCTGCCTGTGAAACCATGAAACTAATCCCTTCTGAAGACATTCTTTCTCATGACTATCTTTTCACACTGAATCAGCTTTGCGTGTGTGTGTGTGTGTGTGTGCGTGTGTGACTCAGCATATAGCAGAGTCATGTGATCTGCGTCAGACAGGCTGATGAACAGCGTGTGAAAGGTACAGAGTGTCCCGTGTCACTCCCTGATTTACCGAGACTGGAAGTGGAGACGGTCGAGACGGGGTCTGTCGTAAGAGTGTCATAAAGATTTGTGTGTGATGTGTGTGACCCACTGACAGTCTAACACACTTAGAAACACAAACCCTAACCCTTTATTAGACCTGACTGTTTATTCACATTATCTGAATATTAAACAGGCGAATATTTATGAATAAAACTTATGTTTATTGCAGATGAGAATATAAAGTTTGCATCAGAAGCGGTTATTAGTTTCTTCTGTCTGTCTGTGTGAGGCCTGATTTACAGCAGAAACTCTATAGATCAAATATAATGTCATAATAGTTTAAAATGTAGAGAAATAAAAAGTGATTGACACGATCATGTGACGGCGAATCAGGATATTTCTATTTAATATAAGTGTAAAATAATTCACAAGTGTTTACCACCTAATGTTAAACACTAATTCTCTAGAACAGCAGCTCTGACAGTTTATATTAATACATTAATGCGCTTGTTCGCACTGTATACATTATCGTTTCCATAGCAACAGAAAATTCATGGCTGTTTCATTAGTTTTTCCCCCTGAACTCTCCTTAGGGTTTGTGTTAGACTCTTCTTCCAGGAACAGCATGTCATTGTGTTTTTTCAGATTTAAGGAGACGCACGTCACATCCGAGATCACTGTGGGTCTTTATATTACACACACACACACACACACACACACACACACACACACACACGTTTTCATTTCCTCTTTCCTTAGCATTAGACATGATGTCAGTCACATGGTTTTTTATGTTTCTGTCTGTGCTTCCCTTTAATTCTTTATTTTTAAAAAAAATTCCTGTGTGTGTGTGTGTGTGTGTGTGTGTGTGTGTGCGTGTGTTTTTTTTTTTATTAACTTTCTTTATTAGAAGTTATTACACAGGTAACATAATATTTCAATACAGCAGACATAACTTCCATTTTGCTTTTTGTTTACCCTAAAATAACCCTCTTCCAATCCCTTGTGTTCACACATCCCACAGTTCTGATTAGACAGACAAACTAATTAACGACGAAAGTGTAAAACAAAAACAACAGCAACAAAATAATAATAATAATAATAATAATTAAA
>QMIH01004168.1:2371-13630 GCA_003987875.1 Clarias batrachus | reverse complement strand
CGGAATATAAATCCATTGAAGTGGAATTTGGGAAAAAAAATAAATAAATAAATAAATTGGGAAGGGTTTCTCATCTGGCACGTGACTGCAATAGGTGACGCATCATCAATCTAAGTGAAGATTTAATTAAAGTCATAAAAATTTCATCCTTTTTTTTTGTTGCAGTGACGCACCTCTATAAGAGMGAATTGGATGCTAGGAGAAAAATAAAATAAAATAATTTCCCTTATAGCATAACACAGCCATGTTTAAAAAAATGTTTTTTTTTTTGCTTGTGTGTAACATTATCCGTCCTTATTAAAGATTCCATTTGAATATCCTCTTTTTCCCCGATAATTACACACCTTTATTATCCTTATGCTTTACATCCATCTGTTTTGCACTCTTTCCATCCCCTCTTCTCTCGCGCGCGGCGTCTCTCACGTACACACTGCCTYGCTGCTGCACTTACTCTTCCCTCCCCACTCGCTCTCTAAAGGAAGTGCAGCCCCATGAGGGGATGAAAATATCGCCTCTCGAGGCCCCTTGTTCCGCCGTTACCATGGCCGTGGGCCGGTGACGACCCCGGCCGGGGTTCCCTCGGCGCCTTCAGATGCACGCTGTCTCATCTTGACTCTCACCTGCTGCTCCGCTGGGACTCACGGGCAAAGGGAGACACCGACCAACGCCGAGTCTTAATGACGCTCTTCCAAAATAAGCGACGATTCGCGGTTTTATTATAACCAACTGTTATATCGAAGGAGGTGTTACGTACTCATAATCAGACAGGGACGTGAATCTAAGAGAAACRAGCTACAAACAAAATCTACAGTACAGTTAACCAACATACAAGGAGTGATAGTAAACGGACCAGATTGATTTTAAACATAAACAATTTTCGGTAAAAGTCTCGTCTCCTTGTTATCAGCACACTTTCATGATATTTAATGTTCCTTCACTGATGTTCACATAAGCAATCACTTTATCCTGGTTAGTGTTATGATGGATCAGAACCTGCAATATCAGTCTGCCTCTAATATTTCATATTAATTCATGATTTAATGATCTGTACCCTGGGGAGGAGAAAAAAAAAATAAAGGAAAGTTCATAAAGGTTGGAGATACTTGGAGAGGATATTAAAACTCTCCTTTCGTAGAGATCATTTCCTTTATATCAATATTTAATGTTATTTATATGGACTTTCCTTTTCAATTCATAACAGAGGTTTTTTTTTTAAAGTCACTGCAAATTTGATTTGCGTCTCCAGAACCGTTTATTTATTTATTTATTTTGACTTGATGGCGTGTCAGAGCTCAATAAATCCTCCTGCGATCTGGTGCTTTATCCACTACTTTGTTTAATTACTTGTTTTAGTAACACTTTGTGCCTAGATACTGTACCGTGCRTCCTTTTTTTCCGCATGAACACCCCCATAGCCATGCTATTAACTCAACCATACAGTTAAACTAACTTAAATTCTTATTAACTTACTAACTTAAATAAACTTATTACTCACTCACTCACTCACTCACTCACTCACTCACTCACTCATTCTTCTATACCACTTAATCCTGTATTCAGGGACACGGAGGTTTGGAGCCTATCCGAGGAAACTTAGGGCACAAGGCGGGGTACAACCTGGACAGGGTGCCAATCCATCGCAGAACACACACACATACACACACTACGGGCAATTTGGGAACGCCAATCAGTCTAATCTGCAGGTCTTTGGACTGTGGGAGGAAACCGGAGTACCCGGAGGAAACCCACCAAGCACGGGGAGAACATGCAAACTCCATGCACACAGAGACGGGAATCGAACCACTACACCACTGTGCCACCATTAACTTATTAATAATCTCATTAAAAAAAAAAMAAAACCGTCAAGCATGTATGCAAGTGTTGTACAGAGAATATTTTGTGATACTGAAAAGCCAGACGAGCAAAGAGTGTGGCTAATATGCTAGTAGCATTAACTTTTAATGCAGTCTTTCCCTTTTTAAATCTAATCTCATCAATCCTGCCCGAGCCACTGATCAGGGATGGGAATGAAATTAACGTTGGCCTGTCTGTATCAAGTACCTACGATAGCGGTGCTGAATATTCAGGAAAAATAAAACGCTATGAACAGGAATGAAGTGCAACGCTAAAAACCTGGATATACGGTACAAACATGCTTAATCCATGAAACGATTGTGAGYCGTACAATTTCGTTACATACAGTACATTAGTAGACATCCTTATCCAGAGCAGCTTACATTTTTATTCCACTATACATCTGGATAGCTCAGGATTGAACACCTGAAGCACCTTGCTCGAGGGCTCAACAGTGGCAAATTGGTGGTGCTGGGGTTTGACCCTGGGACCACCTGATCAGTAATCAGCACCTTTAATACTTTTATTAACGCTCATGCAGCTGTAAAGTAAGTTGTAACAGTTGGGAAATACAGCATATTATTTTTTGCGCAATTATTTGTCCTCGCCTGGATTTGCATTAGATTTCAAACACAGTACAGTGATGAGACTCTTAGCCACCGTAAATGGAGCAAACGTTTTAAAGAGGTAAAATGTGGAAGACATTGATTTTTCATACACCCTCACTCGTTACAAGTGGCCACGAACTCGATGTGGAGGTGTGAGAAATTATTTTAAACCCTCTGCATTGGTGATCCAAGTGCCTMAATTTCTGATTATTGACACCTGGGTCCACCGAAAGCTCATTACATTCCCTCCAGATGGATTCCTGCTTAAGTGCCAATTGTAATTTGGAAAGACTACAATGGTTAACATTTAATGTTTCCAAGTTTTGAACAACATGAAATGCTCATGCTGGAGGCTTCAAAATCAAGCAAAGGCCAGAGGCTGACGTGCCGTTCTCCCATCTCATGCTCAAATCAGGGKCTACCMGGGCATCTTGCCCATGCCTTGGTCATAACAGAGACTGACAAGACAAACCATGCTCATGCCAGAGTTCACATCTCACAGATGAGGCATTTTACCAGGCCATGCTCATGCAACCAGACYCCGGCGAGGACTTTGTCTCGCCATCACCTGGTTCCTGCTGATCCGTCCTGCCCCTGCTGCTCTGGGGAGACTGTACTGTAGGCTTTGAACAGCGCCAGCCTCAAAATCCTTAGAAAACTTTCCAGGAGAAATGTTACAGAGGGGTTCAGGACCAGATCCATTAGTGTTTTAGAAGGTGCTTCGCTATGGCCCCCATTTCAGCTCTGTCCAGTGTTTGTTTACTTGTGCTTTTGTTTTGGTTRAATCTTGTCTTCTCATTGGTTGTCTCCCAAGTGTGTAATTATTATGCACACTTGTTTTCATTTTGCCGCCTGATTACTCACTCACTCTCTCACTCATCACCTGTACTGCTGTATTCTGTGTGTAGGGTCGGATGCCAATCCATGCCAATGCACACTCACACACTCATTMATACACTACAGGCAACTTTGGAATGCCAGTTATACTAATCCGCATGTCACCAAGCACAGGGAGAACATGCAAGCTCCATGCACACAGACCCCGAGGCGGGAATCGAACCTGCAACAGTGCTACCCACTAATGCCACCGTGCCGCCTCCTGATGAGTGTATTTACCTCTTTTTTTTTCTTTTTTGGTTTTTGTATTTTTTTCGCAAAACAAGTTAAAACCAGTTAATCTGCTCTTGCGTACTAACCTGTGTGCATTTTTTTTTTCTTCAGTATTTTGGTATGTGCAATGCCAAACTAAACCAAGTCAAATAATAAAAAGCATGAATTTCACACATTCAGACTCAACATACAGAAAAATTTTAAAATCCATTTGTATTTTGGGAACTACAACCAAGTTCATTAGGATGTATTGCAAGCGAGATTGCAAGATTTGCAGAAGGTTATGAGATTGAGATCCAAAAAACGTTCCCACACACGCCTCGAGTGTCATCTGTCACAAGCGCCTGTACGTTATTTAAAGCGTATAGCTTTAAATGCTTCGACTTAGCCACTTCTTTGGCATCATGAGACCTCACAGTGGGAGTGACGGGTGACGGAAACAGCTCTCACAATCACATTACTATTCTAATAATAAAAAGAAGTCGAGTGTGTACACGGCATTCAGACACTGTGTGGGTTTGATCTTGAGTGGAACAGACTCTGTTTCAGGAGATGCTGTCACATGTCGTGATCGCTTACTGAGCAATATGAAAAATAAATCTGCAGAAGTCAGGTTATATAAAACCGTCGATTATACAACGGTTAGTTCCGAACGAGTAAGCTAATTGGACGAGAGGTGTTCCATAATAGATGGTAACATTGGGATGGGACATTTAACTATATGTATCATTCAATGGTCTACTGTTGTTAATGACACTAACTGTCGGGCTCAGCGTAGGTGACGGGAGGGTGGTACCTGCCAAAAACCCACATTCACAACCAATCACACAAGCACTTAAAGCAAGAACACACACCTGATAACGTCATGTCATCTTACACAACACTTTGTTTACATTTGAACTACAGAGCTAACTAGCCTACAACAAGGCTGAATCCCAAATCCCTCTGTAACTCCTAATCAGTGATACTACCTGGTATCTTGGACAAGTAGATTATACACCCTACACAGGGCACTAGTTTTTCATTTAATGCTATTTGAGACTTAACGATTTGAGTGAAACTGTTGTATAAAAGCAATATCATACTTGAGGCGGTGCTGTTGTGCTAGATATCAGCACGGCTGTGATATCTTCAGTACTCAGACTGTACTGATATCCTGCACAATAGCACTCCCTCTCGTTCTCATACGACATCGAATGACGTACTGGTGACATCAACATGAGTGTTTCAGCCTTTTAGATCTACTGTACAACGTTTGTTCCCAATTGTTGACGTTCGACGTTCCTGAAATACGAATAAATTGTCTAGTGTTTGTCCAGTTTGTCTGAGTTCTGCTCCTGGGGGTGTGCCATGCCATACAAAAGGGGAGAGGGTGGAATTTGTGCAAGTAGTCAGTTATGTGACTTTTTGTTGCTGGTCAGTGCTGGAATATCGTGACCTGGAATTTGTTCGGATGCAGGATATAAGTGCGTATACTGTATTTATTTACTGTCATATGAATCTGGAAAACTGAATGATAAAGACAGAAATAAAATGATAAGGCTCAGTGATATAAGAAATCGTTTCATATTTTGACCAAGATACCAAAGGGTATAATAAATAAGGAAACTAAATCGAAGTCTTAACTTAAAACAGATGCATGCGAGATGTAATGGACAAATCACAGGAGCTTCAGGACCAGAGACAGCACCAGGAATTACAGTATACAGTAGCAAATGCATTTCACGATAAAAGCACTGTTCAACATTTTTTTGACACTTCATCTTAAACTCGAATGCACGTGTATGTTTTTATAGATTGTACAGTATAGTTGTAAATCAGTAATTATTCATGATAATTTATTTCCAACAAAAACAAACAAGCTAACGTTACCACCAACGTAATCACTTATGAGTTCATCACTTGGCTGATATTCTAAAGCGGCATTACAGTATATTAACTGATATTCGAAATGAAAATCTAAAGAGAAACTTTCAAAATTTACAGGATTGTCCACCACCTCCATGGTTTATTCTTCTCACCAATTGGCTACATAGTACCATAAGAATTTACAACTACTTTCATTCCCTGTTAATTACACTCAGTCATCAGCTCTGCCAGTCGCGGTTAGTAAGTTCCACCAGCCGCAGAAGGATGTGTTTTGGCGGAGCAAAATCCCTTATAATAAAAAAATCTAGTTCACTAACATAATGTATCCTTGCCAAGAGAACTCCATGGATGACATCTAGAATATATAAAAAATACATTGTACAGGTATGTTCTCCCCGTGCTTGATCTTGAAAGGCCTGGTGTGCTCTGGTTCATGAGGTCACGAAGAGTCGGCCACAAGGGGGCAGTGGTGGCTCAGTGTGTTAAGACTCTGAGTTATGAATYGGAAGATTGGTGGTTCGAGCCCCAGCTCCGCCAGGTTTTATTATTTATTTTATTTATTTAAATAAATTATTTATTTTAAGCATTATCATTATTTTTTTTTACTGAAATCCAAACCTGAGCGACAGCTGTTTTACCATGGCCCCTAAAGTCACCTACGTGATTATGCCGTTGTCTTTTCTGACCTCAGACAACCTGCTTAAGTGGAAGCAATCAAGACGCCACTGACTCACTGGAAAGCCATTGTATTTCCTGTACGTCGCTCTAATGAGGCCGTACGTGGGGAATACACGATCTCCCTGGCCGCTCGCACCCCCTTAATTACTTTGCCGTGTCTCCACGGAAACCGCTGAGAGGCACAGGCGTAGCCTGGGACGCTCTCCCGCTTTCCACTCACACCTCAGTCAGAGGAGACGCTAATGAGCTTGTGTATCCTACGGTGTTTGTCATCAGAGTCAACACAGTGTCACATGGTTTTCGTTGTTCCTGCAGGATGAGATGGCGCACAGGGGACGAGACGAGGGTGGGTTAAAAGGGATGCCGTGGTGCGTCACTGTCTGAAATAGATTTTTTTGGGTGAGTGGTGCACTGTAAAAAAAAAACGGTGCGTAAGTCCGTACATTTTACGGTAAAATATTGGCAGCTGTGGTTACCAGAATTTTACCGTAAAAAATACGGTAGCACCGTTATTGCACTGTAAAAAAACAAAGCGTAAATTTTACAGTAACAAACTGGCAGCTGTGGTTGTTTACTGTAAAGAATACAGTAGCAATGTTTTTGGTTTTACGGGATTACACTCATTATGCTGCATATTTACGGATTTTAATTGTTCTTTTTTCAAGCCTGACCAGGAATCAAACCCAGACCCTGGAGGTGCAAGGCAACAGTGCTAACCACTACACTACCATGCTTGCTAGGCGACTGTTGTCATTGTTGGACTTCCTCGGTTTTCCCATGTCCCCACTCCAACAACGACCACACTTATGTTGCAAGCATGGTAATGTAATGGTTAGCACTGTCGCCTTCCACCTCCAGGCTCTGGGTTTGATTCCCGGCCAGGCTCGAAAAAAGATGAGTGCGTCCCGTAGAACCAAAAACATTGCTACCGTATTTTTTACAGTAAACTTCTGGCAACCACAGCTTCCATTTTTTTATCGTAAAATTTACGGTTTGTTTTTTTACAGTGCAATAACGGTGCTACCGTATTTTTTATGGTAAAATTCTGGTAACCGCAGCTGCCAGTTTTTTACCGTAAAATATACCGTTTTTTTTACAGTGTGGGTAATTAACTGATCAGTACACCTTCCAGTCAGCCTTAACAACTGAGCTTTCCAGGGTTTATGTGCAATGAGCAAAATAGCAGGGAGAATCTTGTGAAACATATTGTTTCTGCTCGTATTTTTTTTTTTTCAGATAAATTATGAGGGGCCAAAATAGGGGCGTGGTGGCCCAGGCGCCCAATTCTCGGTTGTTGATTTGAGGATCTGAGGATCGGGTTCAGAGCCCTGTCATTGGTAGGTTGCCATATCCTATACTACTCAGCCACTGCATGCAGTGCGGCCCCAMGAAAATGGGAGCTGAATGCAAGTTTTATAGTATGATTTAAAACATAAATCATAATGCTTATACATGTGTGTAAATGTTTGGAAAAAGATCAGATGCCGAAAGGAATTCAGTTAGCAGGTTCTTCTTATACTACAGCATTTTCTTTAAATAAACTCCTTACGACTCTTGGCTAGTCTGGGTTTTGGACTTGTCTTCATCTCTTTTAATCAGTTATACACTGTATATCTACAAAGCAAGGTCGTTTAATTAAATACACCTTCAAAAAACCTATAATGAATAAACATCCTGTATTTTTTTTGTGTTTCTTTGCCTCTCATCAACACACCCTATTTGGCTTGTCCTCATCAAGTTGAAGTGTGATTTCTGTTTGTTTGTGCGTTTGTTGCTATAGGTTTGGTGATGGTTGCTGAATGAAATCAAATAAACAGCAACGAACATACATGTAGCTTGGCTTGCTCATGAAACACCTCATTGGTTGCTATTTTAAGCAACTGGCGCTGAAGGACTACACTCTGGTCTCCATCTCTTTTCTGTATTGACTCGTCTCAGAATCATTGCCATTCATACTTGGACGTTCTTGGGTAGTGGTCTCGCTTGTAAAAGTAATTCTGCAGCGTAATTATTGGCACTATGCATGATTAAGGCCAATTTGTTCACGTGAAGGCTTTGCCTCAAATTGGATCTGATGGTTTTCTGTCTCGGCTCTAATTTGGGTTCAATTAACCTCCTTAACTCCCGGAGGCCTGGACTCTACTCTTTATTCTCTACATGTTAGYCTCTTTATTAGCACCTACTGTATGAACTTAATCAATGTCTCCAAAGAGAAGGAAGCTCATCCCACGGTCTTCATATGAGGACAGTACAAGGATATAGAGACAATGTACAGTAGTTGGGAGAAAATATCGTCCTCATTCAGGTATCTAGAAGTAAAGACTCTGTGTTCACTTGAGCTCAGCGAGTCCCGATTATCTCTTACAGTGGAGGCTACAGCTAYAGCTGTTATATTTTGCTGACCTAATTTGCTTATGCTATTTCACTTGTAGTTTGCTAAATGGCTAGCATGCTCTTACCGTCTAACTTGGTTATTAGCTACAAGTGTAGGACAGTAATAATAAATATAGTTGCAAGCAACGATGAGCGGGCCCAAGCACATTCTATGCATGCGAGATGTGTCCGTGAGAGATTTGTGAGTTATCAACCACTTTTTAGCGTAAGTTTAAGGCATCGTCACGGCTGACCCGTTTGAGATCTCAAAAATCCCTCTGCAATTTTGCATCCTCAATGTCTTTAGATCACATCGGGCCCGGTTTGGTGGCGATCGTATAAATTCCCTAGGAGAAGTATATCAAAACCCATCGGGTGCAGTTTGCGAACGACCCCAAAAAAACGGACTTCCTGTTGAGTTAAGCCCATGACATGCAGTGCGAAAGTTGTGTGAGGGCCCTTGAGGGCCCCAGGCCTTGAGAATCTCAGGCATCATAATGGCAGCAGATTCCAACCTTTCTGCCAATTTTCATGTGTTTTTGAGCATGTTAAGACCCCCAAAAACCCCCAAAACAAGAGCACCCTATAGTGCTTGGGCCATAATAAATATTATATACAAGTGAAGTCTAGTTTAAACTGAAGTTATATTCATTGATCAGTTATAACACTAAAAACATTAAAATAAATATCACTCATAGGGTTTGGGTTCCCCTTGTGCCACCGGGGAGGTTCTTGCCTCATGGAGCATGTCTCCACAGGGCTTCGGGGGTGTGCTGGCACCAGGACATTGGCAGATTGTTTGGATGCTTTGGGTTCCAGTCTGTGGCTTCCATGATTCGTACTTGTTTGTGTGGTCCATCGATTGGGTTGGGATCTGGGAAGTTTGGAGGGTGGATTAGTCGCCTTGACCTCTTAGGCAGAGCCCTGTGGACAGCATTGACTCTTTTTGGCGATTTGTGCTGCATTTCTGGGTTCGGACCAGACAGGTTGGTCTTTGGACCCTGAGTGGGCCATGAGTAAGCCTAGGGTGCATACAGTACGATCCTGTAACCAGTTTTCTGGTATATAATTGATGATCAATGTTATTCGGTTCACCTGGTGGTGTTGATGTTACGTCTGATCGCTGTATAAATACATAACGCTTTGACTCAACTTGAAGTGTTTCCCCAGGCTTCCAAGGTATTACCTGAGTACACCAAAGTAGAAGTACTCAGTATTTCCTCATGGAAGAATGATGATGAGTCTGTTTTGAAACCAGTTGAACCGGTATCAAACATATCCATGGCAATTTACCGTTCCCTGACTGTGGTTAACTAAATAGCGGAGGTTTCATAGGTAAAATAGAGGAAAGAGGTCTGGTTTTTAAGCTCTTCAAAAGAAACCAGCACATCGTTTGTGTGGCTTTCCTCCTAATCAGCCAGCCACAGCGTCTCTCTCTCGCTTCGAGCTGGCTTCAAAGTACAGTTTATTAAGAAAAAGAACAGCATTTGCCAATTAAAGAACATGGAATTGTTATTCAGGCATCGGGGCTTTATACATTTTTTTTTTCTTCTTGCTATCTGACTCTTGATCTTGATCACAGAGACAGAGTGATAAAACCTCGAGCTGTTGCCTGGTGACAGACGTTTACTACAAAAAAGCACCATGAAAATAGCACTGCCTTGTAAAAGAGCTCAGAGACTTGACATGCACGTAAAATGAGGTGACAGAAACGCTCTGGATTGTGATAAAAGATGTCAGTAATTTTCTTTGATTTGTGGAGTGCGGAGCTCTGAGGCTGCGAGTCAGCTGGTGGTCTTGTAGAGTTGAGCATATGGATTACAATAATGGCAATGTGTGTGTGTGTGTGAGAGAGAGAGAGAGAGAGAGAGAGCAGGAGACAGAGAGAGAATTTCTTTTGCATGGTTTCCGTAAGCATGCAACTTTAAAGTAAACAATTTTAAAGTATAATGTAGTTGCAAGCACCTGCGCCATCGCTGCCAGAAAGACCGTGGGTACATGCATTTAAAGAGGACATACTGTACCTATACCATTATGACATAATTTAAGATTAGGGGGAATTTTAGGTGAAGAAAAAAGCGCCACACTATGATGTCACTCACTATGATGTCACTCACTATGATGTCACTCACTATGATGTCACTCACTATGCAAATGAAAGTTATTAATCACTTAAATAAGTTTAAGGCAACTGTTTGAGATACTATAAATTCCCTTCACAATTTCTCATCCTCAATGTTTTGAGATCATATTGCTCCCGTCTGGTGGCAATTGGGTGCATTTTGCAAATAACCCAAAATAAAATCCTTTGGAAAACAATAGGGCTCTCGCTCACCACTATAATGACATCGGGAGGATGTCATAGTGCTTGGGCCCCTATAATAGCCCTTTGCACACTATGATGACAAACATTTAGTCACTTGGCAGACACGCTTATTCAGAGCGACTTACATTTTTATCTCATTATATTGTACATCTGAGAGCCTTAAAAAGGGCGCAACAGGGACAACTCGGTGGTCATGGGATTTGAACCTGGGACCTTCGAAACCATAGGCCAAGCAACGCCTGATCCATTTGGCATACAGACAATGTCAAAGTGCTTGGGCCTTAATAATAATCCTTAAAAAAAAAAAAAAAAAGAGGGCTCTTCACACACTATGACGACATAGGCCTGATATCATAGTGCTTGGGCCCGAATTACAAAATGCAAAAGTCATTACCTTACTGCAAATGCATAAAAAAAAAAACATAAAGTGGTATCACAATA
>QMIH01004163.1:1810-22215 GCA_003987875.1 Clarias batrachus | reverse complement strand
GAACCAAGGTTAGGTGAAGACAAAACAACGTGCACAACTGTGAACCGACGAAGCCCTACGGGTTCGACTGGAATAAATAGTTAGACACACAAGGGAATCACAGGTRYTCRTGTTYAGTGCTTAAGTGCTRGTAGTACAMACATAGACACACTAGGTGGGGACAAAGGATCAACTCAGTAATCCGGGGAACTAGATCTTATTCCCCTGATCTGTGGAGGTACAGATGTTACAGTGATCAAAATGATGAGGAAGGGAATGTGGAAATTTAAAACAAATGGTTGATTATACTCATACAGTATGTCTTATCTTCATGAATAAATGTCACTGAATGTCTGGATTAGAGTAATAAACATTTCATTATTGTCCTTATGTTATATGAAATAGCCAGGTTATTTTTATAGCCAGGATATATTGTGTCAGAAGGATACAGAGGTCGGTGGGAAGGTGGACCCAAATGCAGTGGTTCATCTGGCGATTGGTGCACTGACAAAGAGCTCTGTGAGATTCCTTGGTGCACAACTGAGTTCTAATCGTTGAGCTGGTTCATGGTTGAAGGAGCAGCAGGTGTTCAAAGGCATGAGATTAACTGTGCATGGAAACAAAGTTGAATGCTGAGCTTCCTTAAAGGGCAGGATACGATGTAAAATAGCTGAGAGACATAGAAGGTAGGGTTGTTCTGTCATATAGAGTAGCAAGAGTCTGATGATGCATGGGTTGATTATCTTGGTTTACAGTGAAGGGACTGTTGAAGCGTAGTGAGAGTTTGCGTGATAAGATTCTTAACACTTTCTTACAAAGTGTGTGGTGTTGGAAAAAGACGATTATGATGCAGACAACAGTAGACCCATCACAAAATCTAGCGAGATGTGTGATCAAGGGCAGCATGGAACAAGTAAGGATCTGAGAAGACCAGCCGGAGGACGGTTGTCATGTTTACAGCATGCCTGGGCCACCAGAAGCATTGCTGAATGACATAACAGGCTCAAGAAGCCTAGGAAGCCTAGATTCATGGCCCCATTCCAAGAACTGTGAGCATAAAATAAGCTGTGAAAAGCCTGTTTCACTTTTTGGCTCAATAACCAGTTTGGTGGCTGCAACTAGACAATGAGACGGAGGGTGGTCTCACAAGGCATTGAGTCTTGAGGAGAGGAGAACTGTCATGAGAGAGTATCCGGCTTGATCTACTTTGAGCTTTACCAGTAGGAGAAGACAAAGTTGAACCTTAAGAAGACCTGGGCCCATCGAGTTTGATGATCATAGACTTTTGCCAGTCCATAGATGCACAAGGGTTTTTATGATCAGTCCATACCAGGAACGGAAGCTTTGTTCCTTCCAGCCAGTGTATCCACTCCTCCAGGGCTAGAATAATAGCCATAATCTCTCAATCACCCACATCATAGATTCTATCTGTGGGGGACAGACGAGAGAAAAATGACCAGGGATGCAATTTGTTATGCCATATTGATCTTTGAGAAAGGTTACTCATGGATACAAATCGTCTTTTTGCTTCCATGTTCCAACAGAAGCGCATATTGGAGGAATTCAGAGGCATTAGCGGTGTTGTAACTGAACTGTGGCCCCTAATGGGGAAGCCCAGGAACCCTTGGAGATCCTGTTGTGAGGCTAGGGCTGGCCACTTGTTGACTGCCTGAAGTTTGGCTGGCTCCATCTTTGGCTTTGAAATCACGAAACCCAGAAGCATGGTGGACATTGCATGGAACTCACATTTCTCCACCTTGATGGTACATTATTCTCATTGAGTTTGTGGACAACTTGATTAACATGATGGCGGTGCCCCTCCAGACCACAAGAAAAGGTTAGGATAAGTAGGCAAACAAAAACTATTTTAGAAAGTCTCAGAGAACATTGTTGAGAGTGTCTGGAAGATGGCTGGCCTGTTGATCAATCCAAATGGGACCACCAGATATTCATGATGTTCACGTTGTCCTCCATTGGTCACACCACTTGAATTTGGATGAGATGGTATGTATTGTGTAGATCTAATTTTGTGAAGACGGTGGCTCCCTGGAGGAGGAGAGGGTGACGGTTTCTTACTGTTATCTCCTTGAGCCCTTGATACGCAATACAAGGCAGAAAAGATCTTTTTTTTTTTTTTTTGACGGAAAAGTAAACCGAACCCCAGTGGGTAAGGGGGATAGACAGATAATTCCTGCAGTAAGAGATTCAGCAATGTATTTATTTATAGCTTCCCTCGTTTGACGTGCTAGTGACTCCTTTGGGGGAGGTTCCAGAGAGTATGCTGCAATCTTATGGTCGATGAGGGGGAACAGATATGGCTTAAGATTTATTGATGACCTGCTTGAGATCATGATATTTAGCGGGCACGTTGGAGATACCAGGTGTCTTGGTCCTGACTCATTGACGAAGTCTTTGTTCCTGCCCCCCGGCTGACATTTGAGTGGTCAAAAACTCCCCTCATTACCCTGCATGTGCCTGGCTCATGTGCATGACTTCCGTTGAGAATCATGCTTGTCCTCTAAGATTTTGCCCTGAAATTGTTGCAATTGCCTGGTGACATCAGTAAGTGCTTGCTTAGTAACCACCGAGGAGGGCACCCTGGCAGACCCAGCGTCACCCTGAAGTCATGAAAGTGAACACCTAGTTTCCCTAAATGTCATGTTTTCTGAAAAAAATATAACATGAATAAAGCACATTAGAAAACATATCAGTTCTTGACGCATGTTAACACATGTTATCATTTGACAATAGTTTAATAGAGCATTAGGCATTATTCTGTGAAAGACTTTTTTTTTTATTCCCATTTTTATTTTTAAATAAAAATACAATTTTCTATGATATTACAATTTCTGTTTATCTCTGTGTTCATCTCTGTTCATGCATACATTAATGGACTAAGTAAGGAATAAGACATAAAATTGTATATACTGTATGAGCAGGGCATAAAATAACATGCTGTTTGTAGGAGAATACAAATTGTGACAAAAAAAGAGGGTTAAGAAATGTGCATGCAATGACAAGCAAACATGTGAAAACCAGGACAGGATCAAAAACCAAACATACAGCATTATGACAGTAGCTGTGATAAGTTTGTTGCAAAGATAAGAAAGTATCCAGCTCATCGGTATATGAACATTTTCACCTCTCACCTACCTACCATCAGCTTTCTTTTTTTTTTTCCTTTTTTTCTGCCCTAATTTAGTCATGTCCAATTCTTCCCCGTCACTAGGGGGCTCCAACATTAAGGCTACTACTACCACGACGCCAGCCGACCGTATCTCTTTCGAACTGCTTGCTCACGCACTGTTGGAGGTGGAATAACACACCGGAGGACAGCGCTATCCCCTCCTTACGCTTATGTGAGCTCACAGATGCCCTGACGGCCATAGAGCCGTGATTAATGTGGGAGCACCAAGTACCTCTCATCCCTCCCCTCTGAGAGACCTCGGCCAATCAGGTCTCTCTAGACCTCCGGCTGCGAGAGGTTCAGCATCACCCGGGAATCAAACTCACAATCTCCGGATGATAGGGTGAGCACTTTACCACTGCGCTACTCGGAGGCCACCATCAGCTTTCTTAACCAAAACAGGTACATGCCTTCCTGGGCCTAGCAAGTTCCTACCCACCTCACCAGCTCCCTCATCCTCCAGAAACCTGGCTTCAACCATCCCTTCCTGGTACACACAGACGGCTTGGAGACCAGTCTCTGAGTTGTCCTCTCACAGGACTTCTATGGAGAAGAGCATCCAGTCTTGTGCGTGAGTATGGAACTCACACCAGCACAACAGAGATATGCTACTATAGAGCGAAAGGCCCTTGCCTTGAATTGGGCCGTGCAGGAGCTAAAATATTACCTGGATGGTCAAGATGAGGTTCTAGCCTTCACCCCACCAATCTCACTGCCCACAGTTATTTATTATATGTTATTTGCTCAGTGCCACCATAAAGCCCCCTGGAGAAAAGCCATTTGGCCATCAAAGCAGAGGTGTCTAAAATGCTTCCACTAGGCTGTGGTCCAGCCAAATCATAATTGTGCCCAATTCTGCAACTTCAGTCACCTCAATAACATCTCAGAATTTAACATGTACACTATACCACTGGTGGATACCCTCACTGAGTGGCTAGGGCTGACTCATGTCTCAGGAGAAAATGGTGTTCCGCACGAAGCACAGCCACTGGCAGTATAGAGTCTTTCCCTTCGGCTTACATGCAGCCCTTGCTACAGTGCAACATTTAATGGATATTGTGCTCCCCCAACCACTACGATTATGTCTCTGCTTCCTTGCCGATGTCGTCATCCACCCATACAGCTGGAAGGACCACCTGCACCACTGCCACAAGGTTATTAAAAATCTATAAAAAAATTATATAAAAATTGATTACTACATTATTCAGAGAAACTAATTCATGCTTTTGTTACCTCTAGGTGGGATTGTTGTAATACCTTAATGAACTTCCTAGAGAGGATCTCCCTTGCAATTATGCTGTCTTAGCTATTCCTGTCAGAGTCCCTGCTAGCACTCTGCACAAAATGTACATTGACCTTATCCATTACAAGACCATGGAGATAGCTCTTTCTCTCTCTCTCTCTCTCTCTCTCTCTCTCTCTCTCTCTCTCTGTCTGAAGCTGAGTGTGAAGTGGTCACTATCACTATCTCTAAATCTGAGGCCATGGTTCCCATAAAAAGGATGGCATGCTCCCATCAAATGATGGGGAGAATCTATTTCAGATGGAGACGTTTTTTTGGGTCTTGTTCATGAGTAATGAGAAAAAGGATTGTGACGTTGGCTGTACTGTAGGTTGAGTGCAGCTTTGGCAGTGATGCAGTGACTCTACTGAACCTTAATGGTGAAGAGAGAGCTGAGCTTTTGATTTACAAGTTAGTCTACCTCCATTAACTCATGTATGGTCATGAACTTTTAGCAATGACTGAAAGAACAGGATTGTACAGATAGCTGGAATAAGTTTCCTTTGTAGGATGGTCGGGCTTACTCTGTAAGATTGGATGAGAAGTTTGGATTTAACCCACTGGTCCTCTGCATTAAGAGGAGTTGAAGTGGTTCAGACATCTGATAAGAATGTCCCCTTGTTGACTTCCTTTGCAGGTGTACCAGGCACAACCACCTGAACGGATGCCCCAGGGCCAACCCAGGACACAGAGATTATTATATCTTTCGGCTGGCCAGGAAGCAGTCAGGAATCCCCAAAAGGATCTGGAGGAAGTTGCTAAATACATGGATGGCTGAACATCTCTCGCTTCTCCTGCTACCACTGCAACCCTGAATGGACTAAGTTGAATAGAGTATGGATGAATGGATGGACGGATTGATGGATGGATTGAATGCCTCATATTTACAGTAACTGCTGTTTTAGACGTTTAATATACAGATGAAATTAAGCAAACACCTAAACTTTTAGTTCACGTTTCCACAATGAAAAACTGCAGGTGTGTACATCTTGTTTCCTTTCTGTGGGCCAGTTGTTTGTAACCAGTTGGAACTTCCAAGCAACTGCATCAAAATTCTATGAGAAGGAACAACCCAGTGGTTACATTTTAAACCTGTAGTATAAAGTTGTGGAGAGGGATTATTTAATAATATACTGTACAGTGACACCCAGAAGAGGATAGGTTACTGGTAGTTCCCTGGCAGATTAGTGGCTATCATTAGTAGATTAGTGCCACTTAGCCCAAGTTTGATTCCTGGTCACGAATGGGGGCAAGAAATATCTGGATTTCTGTAAAGCTACTTTGTGAAATTGTGATTATTAAAAGTGCTATAAAAATCACAGACCGCTATGACACTGGTATGCATACTTACAAACTAAAAAAAAGAAAAAGAAAAAAAAAACCTCTTACCTGGAGAGCCAGATTTTCCCTGTGATCTTATGCATTTGGCTGCTTCATGTGTTGATTTTTTTTGAAAGGTTCTACAATTATATTCCCTAGATTATTTAAAGATGAAAGAAAGAAATTATAGATTTGGCAACTTCATTTGTCAGTGGAGACATAATTTGCATGTGAATAAAGGCTAAATTACAAATAAAATACACACAATTTAAAATAAAATGTCAGGTAAATCCTAAGCTATTCATCTATTAATGTGTTGTACACAATTGTAGTCCTTCAGTACAACGCTTTACAACGTATAAGGTGTCCAATCATAGTATATCTGTGCAGTTTAAAGTGAAGAGTATAGTATGACATGTTCACCCTGCTTTTCTATTCTCACAGCCATTTAATGATGTTTGTTTCACAATTGCTGGACAAAAGCAAGTCATCCACTTCAAACAAAACAATTCACCGCCATAACCATGGAAACTGTCTGGGAGGCATTAACAGCACAACTGCCTGTTGCCATTTTCAATTGCTGACAAGCAGCAAAAGCACTACAAAATTGCCATACATAAAACGGTATAAGAAATTATAATTATTATTATTATTAATAATAATAATAGTCTTAACATTATTATAATTATAAGATTCAATAATAATTATAATAATAATTATTATAATAATTATTATAATAATTATAAGATTACCCGTTTAACAAACTGATTTAAGATTGCACAAGTGCCAAATGTCGCACAAGTGTTGGATGTAACATTTATCAATGAGTAAATAAAAAAGCCTGTTGATAGATTAAAAAGTGTATTGAAAAGAAAGATGTTGAAATAATACATTTATTTGTCTTTACCAAAATTAAAAAATTTTTTTTAACTCACTCTCGTGTGTGTGTGTGTGTGTGTGTGTGTGTGTGTGTGTGTGCGCGTGTGTGTGTGTGTATATGCATAGGATGTTTATAAAAGATGGATTTATGAATTTATGATTAGCTGAACATGTTATCTTGTTAAATTCCTTAGCGTTTGAAGTGTATTGAAATGTTGCTTAAACTTAAGGGCAAGAAACATCCCTAAGCAGTTTTGTGCATTAGCATAATATATCATATACCAGTTTGCCGAATGGCCCGGGCACCTCATCTCCTAAATAATACGAGCCATTTGTCTTAAGATTGAGAAAAAGAGAGAGCGCCATGGCGAGAGCGGAGGGGAGTGATATTAATAAAGGGCAAATTATTTTCAGGGACACTGCAATATCCTGGTTTCTATTTATGGTCTAAAAATAAATGTTAAATAAATAAATGCTGTTTTTTTGTCAGCAAACATCGACTATTTAATTTGAGCACATGATGTCCATTTGTGAGTAGTATACAGTACCTATGAGTGGAAAATGTATCTAAACAAGTCTATTTGATAATAAGTGCACGTATGCACTTTTATACAATATATATACGATTTTAATCTTTTGAATCTAAACATAAATATTAACAAAAAATTGTCTTCAAACAAATATGTGTTTAAAACCACAACTGATAGGAAACTACTTTCAACATTTGTTGATTAATTGTAGACAAGAATCTTTGAGCATTTGTACTGGGGATAAAACTTTTCTCAATCAAATGTTGTGGAATATTGTGATTCTTGAGAACTTTAGGATGTTTAAATGTATACCTGACATCTCACTAAACAAAAGCAATGTCGTTTATAATCACACTTGGTGCACTTAAACTTGGTTAAACTCTATTTTGTAAATGCAGAAGTATTTACAGTATATCTATTACATTTCAAACACAATGTTTTAAATTGAATATCACATCCTAAAAAGTTATCTTAATTTTTCAAATGCACACTGTACACTGTAGTATAAAGCAAAAGACAAAAATGATGAAAGTTTACCAATGAACATTTCTGTAGAATGTAGAAAGGCAATGTAGAATGTAGAACTGTTGCTACTGTTGGCTGAAAACAGGACTTTTAACAGGGCCCTTTGCAGTGTGCTGTTATTCTGATCCATATTTTAGTCAAGGTTATAGTGTTGGTAAGGAGGTTTTTTTTATTATTATTATTATTTCATACATTCTGATGTTTTACCTAACAAAACAAAACAAAAAAAAAAACACTGCTTGTTTTTATTTTATTTAAGGTTTAGCAGTTAGATATTGCCAGTCTGCTATAGGGGCCTGATAAGCTATTTTCTGAATATAAGGGTCTTTATGCAGTCATAAATTACAGCTCACAACACTTCAAGATAAACAGCTGCAGTATGTTGCATCTGACCACTGAATTCCTTTGAGACTAAAGTGGTACCCATGGTTCATTTGTAATGGTACTAGTCTAATTCATTAGAATGGAACTAGGTAGGTCCTTTGTCTTCATTTGATATTTCATTCCCTTTGTTATTGATATTCTCAAAGAAAATTTCTGGCCTAACAGTAAAAAAGATGAACTGAAGGAGAAAAACAAAGGCAGGGCTGTGTAAAAGTTCTATATTACTTAACGAGTTTGGTTTATACTTCTCTTTTCCATTTATCCGCAGAAACAGATTGCCGTACCAGCTTTTGTTCTAGATCATCTATCAACCGAAGAACCGATCAGGTAAAAACATGGTTACGATAAAAGGATAGTTCCTTTAGGAACAGCTCAGTCTCAGAAAAAACAAAGCTTTTTTCCCACTATACAACACACTTGTACAAAACTTGCTCACATACAGTATACACTTACTTTTTAGTACCAGTGTGGTAAATATATTTAGGTTAAACGAAGAATGGGTAAATAAAATATATTTGGTTAATAAAAGTTATTTTAACCTTTTTTTTAAAGGTTGTTTTTATTCCTCACAAAATGGAATTTAAGCAAAATGAAGAATCAAAAAAGGGTCAACAATTACAGTGGACACAAAAAAAGTTATATATAATGTAAAAAAAAAACAGAAAAAAGACAAACATTTTTAACACAGAATAAACATTTTTTGCATATTTTAACAATAACCAGTTTGCATAAGCTTACAAACATTTGTACTTATGTACTTGTTAAAGAACCCCTTTTTCTTGTAATACAGCACTTTGTACACTCAGGATGGAAGATACCTCCACCATTCAAATCAGGCAATATACTGTATGCCGAACAGCTTTAAATTTGACCTGCTTCCATACTATTTTCTATACTGAATCCATGTGAGAAAGAAAACGCAAACACTCTTCACAAAGTCTTGCGTTAAACGTTCTACGTTTCACACTGGTTGATGCATCTGGTTCCATCCCATTTTCTACACATATACATCTTACTAGAAATGAAGTTAGTTCAATTTGATTCTAATCTAAACCATTATGGATGAGCCGTAATTGAACTTTTAACAGGCTCTAAAATCACTTTGACTTTGCCAACTGCAAATCTAATTAGATCCATGTTGTCTTGGAGCATAAAGGAGGGAAATTAGACATAAGTTCACAAGAGAAATTCAGCTTAATTGGCCTAAGCACTGAAACATAAACTTATTCCATACTGTTCTAGATGTCTTCAGGCTTATTTGTAATTATATTTTAATTGTTATTTTTTATTTTAAGAAAAGAATATAAAAAAAAAAAAATCATGCTAGGTATGTTAAATCCTAGCATGCTAAAGCATATTTAAGTGACCTTGCAGCAAGCCTAATGATTAGTATACCTGTACTTGTAGTTTGCTATTTTTTGAACAACTAATTTTGTATTAAGTGTATTTAAATTGTAATTAAATTATGCAAAAGCACACTTTTAAGTGTATTAAGCCTACTTTTACTATATGAGTCAAAGTAAAACTTCAAGTATACAGTACTTAGTACACTTAAAGTAAATGGCTGAATGTGTGCTAACCTGCATAACCTGACACAGTGATTAATAAAATGAAAGTATATCTTTAATGTTTTATATGTACATTACAGCATTTTTTACTGTGATACAAATACACAAGTAACATAACATAAATATATTCTTATTGCAGAAGTAGCATGCTGTTATACCTTTGCCCGATTTCAATTACTAAACTAATGCAGTGTGGTTAATAAAAATACTTACACACAATCGTCTATTCTCCTGTATTACAAAGGTGTTACTAGTACAGGATTTAGGACCTTTCCAAATGCTGAATGCATTTTCTATACCATAACATGTTTTAAAGGCCTTTGAAACACGTTGCCCCAAGCTCGGATAAAATTGGAGGGTTGTGTCAGGAAGGCATCCTGCATAAAACCTGTGCCAAGTTGTTATGCAGATCTGATGGTCCGCTGTGGCAACTCCTCGACGGGAGCAGCTGAAAGACTAAAAACAAGCTGTAAATTTTCATACCTGGTGCGTTGATTCTATCTGTTACACAGAGACTCTAAAGACAGAGAGAAAGCTACTTAGCATAATACTAGAAGCAAAGTATATAAATATTTAGCAATATCACAGCTGACAATACATTCATGTTTAAACTATGTACTTAATTTCAAACTTTGTGACAAAAAAACAGGAAATTTAACTTATGCTAATGAAAATAAGTCAATAATGATATAACTAAAACATTGATTGCCCAGTTTCTGATTGGCTGGTATTGACCCAACTCGAGTCTCTGGTTGGCTGGAATTAGTTGGAGAGTTATTAGAGTTATAACACACACACACACACACACACACACACACACACACACACACACACACACACACACACACACAGACTCAGCACAGTGACATAGAAACCATCCAACTAGTGGTTTGGCGGGGTAACTGATTGTAGAGTGACATAGATACCCCAAGGTAGAAGTATCAATTATAAATCCTCCCCATAGGCTGCTTGTGAATCCTACAGCATAGGCTCTGTGTAAACTTAATGCAGAAGCATACATCAGGAGGTCAGTTGTTTAAGCCCCAGCTCCACCAAGCTGCCACATCTATGCCATTGCTCAAGGCTCTTGACCCTGCCTGCTCCAGGGGGTGCCAAATCATGGCTGACCCTGCGCTCTGACCCCACCTTCCTACCTGTGAACCAAAATACTTTACTGTGATCTATATGTAACAAATAAAGCCTTATTCTTCTTGCCATTTAAAATCTGGTTATTTTTCAAGATCGGCACATCCTGGAGGGCACTGTTTGTCTTATACTACAGCAATTTGCTAATATTTGCAATATTATTATATTTATTTAAGAAAAAATAAACAACAAGGCACAATTTTACTCCATGGGTTAAATAAGTTAAATCCTGTTAGCACTTGTGTTAACAACTATAAACAGTTATTTCCTCACAAACCTCTTTTTTTCCCACTCTTAAAGTTTTTTTATGCATCTCACTATGTTTTTGAGTGCATCCCCTAAGCTAGAAAACAACCTGTGCTACTGAAGACAGCTGCCAAAAATATTAACTAGATGTATCCTCACATAAAATCTTCACACCATATCAACTATAAATTTGTTCTTAATCTCACATAAAATCTTTTATTTTATTTATTTTTGTTTATTATTATTATATATACAGTATATTATTTATTAGAGATCTGAACTGAGTGAAACATTCACTTTATATGGCCTTGTGAATCAACAGTTACTATACATGATGCCCTATTAGTATGAGTGAATTAATATAACCATGTGATTTGCCTTCAACCTATAAATACTAGTTAACCCCTTCTGAACAGTAACATTGGAGAATTCAACAGCACTTGAATTTCTTGAATATTTACCTCACGGGTGTGGTGATTGGACCATTGCTTGTTTTATTATTATAGTCATAGTTCATGTTTTGGATCCTTGCCCTGGTGTTCTTCTGTTTGTTTGTTAAGCATGATGAATAAAAATGATCTGCACCTGCTCCTGAAATAAGAATAAGACACTTTTGAAGCACAAATTCTGCTGTATTTATTGCATTTTCCCTCTGTCCAGTGTCAGGGACATACTGTATATAGATCAACCCTTCAAAAAGCTTTATATTTATTTACAATGCAAAATGAATTGCTTTATTTTGTTAAACTACTTATTAATTATTAAGAATGACCAAGACGTAAACAAAGAGTTTCTTCACACACACTTTCTCTTTCAAGTCACATTGATTTGGTTATGTTTCTAGATGTTGTGCAAATGTAGGGCAGTGCTCTGCCTTATCCATGTAAATTTATCATTACACTAAGTAAATTAAAATGTGGACTGTAATAAGCATTAATTAAGGCATTCAGGAGGGAAGGAATCATGCATGTTTCCTATAGAGGCTTATTGAGGGAGGAACCAGGCTACTGGCTCTATTTCTAGTAGAGAACAAGCAGTGTAGATGGAAGTTAAGAAAAAAAATTGGAAAATGAGAATTAATGAAAGTGTGACATCTTCATGCCAACTTATGCTAGTTGAAAACAACTCCATGGCTCCCAATATATATATTTTTATTGTATAGCAAATAATGCAAATTAATCCTACTTAATGTCTTAAAACAATGGTAAAGGCTATACAGTGGGACTCTGATGTAACAACAACAACAACAACAACAAAAATATTCTAAGATATACTGCAGACATTTAGAGAAAGCAAGGACAATTATGGAGTGGATAAATTTTGTACATTAATAACGTGTACACACACACACACAAAACATTATAAGATATATTGCAGACATTTGGAGAAAGCAAGGACAATTATGGAGTGGATAAAGTTTGTGTATTAATAATGTCTGCTGAGAAAAGAAGAAAATTATGTGTTTTTTTTTAGTGGCAGATTTTTTTGAGGGCTTTGTTCAGGTTTTTTTTATTATTATTATTTATTTTTATTATAGGGGTTGGAAATTCTTTGCTGCTAGACTGCTGAATAACAGCTAACATTATCAACTGTCAGCTGCAGGGTTAGTCTAAAAATAAAAATAAAAATCTATTAATTTGTATTGATATTGTACAGCTCTTTTAATAGTGGTCAAGGATTCACAGAGTTTATTTAAAGCTATGTGATTATTAATGCCATTCTAATCCCCTGAATTCTCTGGTCACAAGCCACTGCTTCCTCTTTAGCACTCATAGCACTAAATTCACATGGACAGTGGAGACTCTTGAGCTATAGCTCTGTCCTTCAATGAACTACTACAGGGTCCATAAAGTCCTTAACCTGCAAGAATTGTATTCTGCCTTACTTGTATGGTTTTTCAAGGCAGTGTATTTGCACTACAAGCTGGAAGTAAAGTAAAGCTCTAGGCGTTCCATGTCACCTGTTCAGCTCTGTGCTTGGATTGAATTCCACTTCACTTGTAACTTTGGATAAAAGTGTCTGCCAAATGCAGGTATTTAGATGTAAATGTATTCAGGTTTACAGAACACTTCCATGTGGATGTTGCAGCATGCCCTATTGGGTAAACAGAAAATATACAATCCAAGTGAGATTTTATCCATTGTTGCTATTTCATTTGGAAAGATAAAAATTTATTTAAAAAAATCAATGTTTGAAATGAATGCCTCACCTTTACCAAACTGTACATATAATTAGTCTATTCTGAAATACTGCCGTAAGTACTACATTTTAACACCACTGTAGTGAAATAGTGATATTTTTGGATTGAAATGTATTTAGCTAACTATTCTAATATTAGTAAATTAAAATTTCTGTAAATTTATTAAATGGGTGTGACCATGTATGGGTATATAAAAATTATTTATCTGCCTGATGGACACTTGCTGATAATCATTTCTGATGTGAACATGGATGAATTATTTCTCCATTTTTTTTTGTGCTCATATACTAGTTAAGTAATAATTATCCAATTGATCCTATATACAGGTCAGTAAATTCATTAGAATCTAGATGTTTGGGCAAGTTTGGAATCAAAGAAGATTAATTAGCTGGTAAGTTCTAACGATATGTCTTTTAATATGCACTGATTGCTAAAGCAGATTTCTTATTTTTAATAATAACAATAATAACATTTATTATTATTATTATTATTATTATTATTATTATTATTATTATTATAATTCAAAGCAATTTCTGTTCCACTAATTGACAACACAGAAATTTCACCACAAATTTTTACATTATAGTTCCCCTTATAGGTCAATTTGTCATAACAATTTAGGAATCTAATCTTAGGTCTGAATCATGTACATTATACCATTGCTAAGCCATTGATAAACAATCTTGCATATAAAAAAAAAATCCAAGAGTTTTTATTGTTGTTGCTCAGGCTTATCTTGTCATGCTGTGATTCAAATTTTATGATCACTGTGAAACCTTTATAGAATAAGAAACAAAAAACATACAACATTGTAGAAATAACCATAAAGATATTTCCTGAATTGAGCATGAATGAAATATTTAGAGGAAAGTGGAATGTTCTGACCAAACATTTACAACATGGTTACCTTGAAGGCTCCGAGCAAATTTATTGTACTTGGTATTCATTGCTTTTGGTTATAGCATTTGCACATTTACATTTACCTCTACTTCTAGCATATAATAGAGAGTGTCTATTCTCAGATTGTAGTTATCTATTTTCAAAATGTCTGATAATTAAGTCTAAGTATATTACCGCTCAAACGTTTGGGATCAGTTTCTAACTCCATGGTCATTCCTGATTTTTATTTCTTTGTAAAGCAATGCTAAAGATGTCTGTAATATGCAATAATCTCCTTTGAACAGTTAATGTTAAGATGTATCTGCTACTCATGATCTGTAAAGCCTTCATAACAGGTCTAATCCGAGGGGCTGTTAATTGGTGATTTTTGAAACTGATAACTGTAAATGAACTTCTCGTCTGCAGCAGAAGTAGGTTGTGGTCATGATTTCCTGGGAAGGTCTTTATGAGAGACAGCTGACGACAAAGGCCCCACCCTGTACACAATGGATGCACCACCCAGTCCCAGTGCCAGATCTACAGCATACCCCAGAGGTCTTGTGGAATCATATGCGAGCGGCCAAAGCCACACTGGGGAACAAAGGGGAGCCTAGTTTCTAATGTTAATAGTTTTAATGTTATATCAGTGTATGTTAAGTGTACAAAATGTTTAACATGCATTTTCTGCATTTTATATCATTATATCATGCTTTCATGATAAACAAAAAAAAAATGTGTGATTTAAAATAATAAGTTATATTTCTCACAGAATTATTAGTAGTACATATTAGAACTGTCTACAGCCCCATATTTGTAGCTTTCCCTGTGCTCCAGGTCTGAACACAGCACTTTTCCTTACAGTGGTAAATATGAAATAGTGCATAGTGATAGTACCTGACAATCATTGAACAGAAGGAACAAGTGGAACAGAATTGGAAAAAATAAATAAATAGTGAGACACCAGCAGTCAGTCCACTTTCCATATTCATATGGAAAGAAATATGGAATATTAGAGTATTGTAGTATTTTGTATAATGTAGTAGTACAATATACAGTACAGCAATATAGCATTTTTTTTTAATGGTGTATAAATATTACATTACAGAAGACATGATTTTGTTGGTATGACAAACAACCAGCTAATAAGGAGAATAAACTAGTTAGCTAACTCACAGGATGTGTATCACTCCTTAAGCATTCATAAAGCATGGACTCCTCAAAAAGTCATTATCTTTAAAAATGTATTTACAAAATACATTTAGATAAAACCAATTGTAAACATTTTTTAAAAGATGATGTTTAAAAAGCTTATTTTAACTATTAGAGTTACTGAAGTTAGGAATGTCAGGTCCTGGCACTCACTCTCATTCATCTTCTAAACTGCTTTATCGTGTATTCAGGGTCGTGGGGGCCTGGAGCCTATCCCAGGAGGCTTAGGGCACAAGGCAGCGTACACTCTGGAGGGAACCACCAGGGTACACCAGTGTCAGGGAGCCAATCCATCGCAGGGCATCCACACATACACTCATTTACACACTGATTCACATGTCTTTGGACTGTGGGAGTTAACCGGAGTACCTGGAGGAAACCCACCAACCATAGGAAGAACATGCAAACTCCATGCACATAGAGACGGGAATCGAAACCGGACCCTGGAAGTGCAAGGTACAGTGCTAACCACTACCCCACCGTGCCACCTGAAGTCCTGGCAGTTTAGGATATTTACAGCTGTATTGGCTATGAAAGCACAAAGATCAGTTAATACTCACCATCAAGGGACTCAGATGTATGCAGTGCCGCGCATAAAATCATGTATTTACAGGCCAGCAGCTGTAATTAATGGTCACAGCTACCATCAGAATGGTGATTCATTTGATCTCAAAATGCACAGCATGTTGAACCTTGAGGCAGATGGGCAACAACAGCAGAAGACCATGTTAAGTTCCATTTCTTTCAGCCCAGAAAAGAAAGAAAACTGAGGCTGCCAAAATGTATACAGTTGAAGACTAGAAAAACATAGCCTGGTTTGATAAATCTTGATTTTTGCTGAGACCCACATATGGCAGGTCAGAATTTGGCAACAACAGCATGAATCCAGGGATCCCACCTGCCTTGTGTCATCAATCCTGGCTGGTGAAGGTAGTGTAGAAAGTTCTCCTGACACATTTTAGGTTTATTTATGCCAATCAGCCACCACATGACTGCCACAGACTAGTTGAGTATTGTTGCTGACCATGTACTATCTTCTAAATGCAGTGTGAAAATACACCACGTCACAAAGCAAACGTCATCCATTAAACCATTAAATTGGTTTTATGAACACACCAATGAGTTCATTGTTCTTCAATGGTCTTCAAAGACAAAGATTTGAAACCAATGGAACACATCTGGGTGTTCCCTTGGATTTTAGATCTGGTGACCTCTCACTGAGCATACAGAACAGCCCAATAAGCAGTGATGTGCTTTTTCATGTATCCACACACCTACCCTACTACTTTTTATTATTCCATAAATTTCTGAGGTCACCCTGGCTGAGCAACTGATGATTCGCAAAAGAACACTTGATCATCTTTCAAAAACATTTTTTTATAAGTTGGCATTTGTACAAAAAAGCACTCTAAAGTACAACTAAATGCATTTAAGCTATATTTAAATATAATTTAATTATAATTGTAATACTTCAAAGTAATAAACTTATTCAATATTAAAGTATGTATTAAGTGGTAATGCAAAAATGTGTACATTCTATATATACACTTTCTGAAGTCTACTTAAATGCACTTTTATTTCACAATGTTACAGTACATACACCTCCCATGTCTTCCCATCTTAAGTTCATGGCTTTTATAGTTGTGTTGCAAGACTGGTGAATATTTGACAATTATTCCATGATCATATACATAGGTGCTGTCATGGCTGGGATTCACAGCTGAATCTATGCTTCAGCTAATCAGCTGCTAGTTAATGCTTTCATTTTCACAGGGTGTGCATTTGTAGATCTACTGTAGCAAGAATTTTGGCTAGACTCTGGAGCAGATGGGCTGAATTAGCATGCTGGCAGCTTGTCACTGTACATCCTCTTGCTTGCCCACTATGTTTTCCTTTTCCTTTCACCCACTTCAGTATTGCTTTTATAACAAAAAAGAAGAAAAAACCCTTAGCTGAATCTCACACCATGGGCCTATACACAAAAATGAGTGGTAACAGAAAGCATGGTCTCTCAGGATAGTTACCAAATCCTTTGTTTCCTAGTGATCAATGAAACTTGGCCAGGTGGGCTCATTTAACCCTCATAGTTACAGTAAGTATAATTGGAATGTGCACACCTTGTTGTGGAAGTGGCTTTGAGAAAGCATGTGTAATGTATTCAGCAAATTCCTCGTTCTCTCTTCTAATATTGTGAAAATGTTCCTCTTTCTCTGAAGAATGCTTTATTTAAAAATCTCGTGCATCAACCAAGAGGCAGTAATGAAAAGATCAGAGGGCCATTTAAAGTAATGGGAAGTACTTATATTCTTGTGATTTCTGAATCAGATGGAAATTTGTTTCACAAATGCACATAGTAGACTGCGCATTAGCGACATCGTAACAAGCAAACAAGGACTATTAGGGGATGTCACATCAATAGTAAGTATTGCCTGTAGCATCCGTGGAAATCTGGCAGGGTATAAAATGTCTATTTTATTTAACGATACATTATTGTGCAAACAAAAACTCAACAAGGCAACATATTAAAGTCATTTAGATGCCAAGGAAGATAATAAAATAAAATATTACAAGTTCATATTTAAGAGTACTATGTTGATATGTTTCTTCCTAGAAAGTGATTTTACTGTATATACAGTACCGAGCAAAAGTTTGGACACCTTCTCATTCGAAGAGTTTATTTTCATGACAGCTGATAGTCCTACTGAATAAAATGTTAGAATTTGTATTATGGCAAGAGAAAAGAAGCTAAGTAAAGAAAAACAAGTGGCCATCATTACTTTAAGAAATGAAGGTCAGTCAGTTCGAAAAATTGGGAAAACTTTGAAAGTGTCCCCAAGTGCAGTCACAAAAACCATCAAGCGCTACAAAGAAACTGGCTGACATGCGGACCGACCCCAGGAAAGGAAGACCAAGAGTCACCTCTGCTGCGGAGGATAAGTTCATCCGAGTCACCAGCCTCAGAAATCGCAGGTTAACAGCAGCTCAGATCAGAGAGCAGGTCAATGCCACACAGAGTTCTAGCAGCAGACACATCTCTAGAACAACTGTTAAGAGGAGACTGTGTGAATCAGGCCTTCATGGTAGAATATCTGCTAGGAAACCACTGCTAAGAACAGGCAACAAGCATGAGAGACTTGTTTGGGCTAAAGAACACAAGGAATCGTCATTAGACCAGTAGAAATCTCTGCTTTGGTCTGATGAGTCCAAATTTGAGATCTTTGGTTCCAACCACTGTGTCTTTGTGCGAAGCAGAAAAGGTAAACGGATGGACTCTACATGCCTGGTTCCTACCATGAAGCATGGAGTGTGTGGAGTGATGGTGTTTGGGTGCTTTGCTGGTGACACTGTTGGGGATTTATTCAAAATTGAAGGCATACTGAACCAGCATGGCTACCACAGCATCTTGCACCGGCATGCTATTCCATCCGGTTTGCGTTTAGTTGGACCATCATTTATTTTTCAACAGGATGATAACCCCAAACACACCTCCAGGCTGTGTAAGGGCTATTTGACCAAGAAGGAGAGTGATGGGGTGCTTCGCCAGATGACCTGGCCTCCACAGTCACCGGACCTGATACCAATCGTCATGATTTGGGGTGAGCTGGACCGCAGAGTGAAGGCAAAAGGGCCAACAAGTGCTAAGCATCTCTGGGAACTCCTTCAAGACCATTTCAGGTGACTACGTCTTGAAGCTCATCAAGAGAATGCCAACAGTGTGCAAAGCAGTAATCAAAGCAAAAGGTGGCTACTTTGAAGAACCTAGAATATGACATTTAAATATTTTCAGTAGTTTCACACTTTTTTGTTATGTATATAATTCCATATGTGTTAATTCATAGTTTTGATGCCTTCAGTGTGAATCTACAATTTTCATAGTCATGGAAATAAAGAAAACTCTTTGAATGAGAAGGTGTGAAAAAAGAAAAAGGTGTGAAATAAGAAAAACTTTTGGTTTGTACTGTATATATAGTGGAACCTTGGATTACGAGCATTATTCGTTCCAGAAGGGGGCTCGTATTACAAAACACTTGTAAACCAAATCTAATTTTCCCATAAGAAATAATGAAAACTCATTATTTGTTCCACAGCCAAAAAAAATAAATACATAAAAATAATTGATACAATATATAAAGTAAAAATAAAAAAATTAACCTGCACTTTACCTTTAAAAAAATAAAAATAAATCCCGACAGATAAGTGTTTCCATTTGTATTTGTGTGTGTGTGTGTAATTA
The DNA here is from genome assembly GCA_003987875.1 of Clarias batrachus. NCBI lineage: Eukaryota > Metazoa > Chordata > Actinopteri > Siluriformes > Clariidae > Clarias > Clarias batrachus. The sequence continues at coordinate 2,647 of QMIH01004163.1, read as the reverse complement.
GCCTCTTCCCTCGCCTCGTCTTACACAGTAAAACTCCTCCTCCCTACCCACACCTTGCTTTTTAAGTTTTACAACAAACACACACACACAACGGAAACACTATTTTTAATGGGGAAAAAAAGAAATCAGTCTAATGACACTCGCATGAATGCATACTAACGAAATCACTGAGCACTGACAGGCTGAGCTCCCATCCCTTCAATCTCTGCAGCAATGCTGGACGCATCCGTCTGTTTTCCAAAGCCAATCTTTGGATCTGATGAAGAGAACGTGCACTCAGCTTCTTTGGCCGACCATGGCAAGGCCTGTTCTGAGAAGAACCTGTCCTCTTAAAGCGCTGGATGGTCTTGGCCACTGTGTAGCAGCACAGTTGCAGAGTGTTGGCTAGCTTCTTATAGCCTAGGCCATCTTTATGTAAAGCAACTATTCGTTTTTTCAGGTCTTCCGAGAGTTGTTTGCCATGAGGTGCCATGTTGAACTTTCAGTGGCCAGGTTGAGAGAGTAGAAGAGCTTTTATACCAAATTTAACTCACCTGCTATGTGGTGACACCTGAGACAGTGTAACACTAATKAGTCACATGACAAAGGGGAAGGAAAATGACTAATTGTGCAAAATTTTTACATTTTCACTTAGGGGTGTACTCACTTTTGTTCCTAGGGGGTCAGCTATTATTGGCTGTATTTTTTAGTTATTTTGAGGGGACAATAAATTTACACTGCTATACAAACTTTACACTGTCATTTACAGTATGCAATGGTGTCCTCCTATGAAAAGATATAACTTAATATTTGCAGAGATGTGATGGGTGTACTCACTTTTGTAACATACTATATATA